>PVHX01010842.1:0-67754 GCA_004024805.1 Geosciurus inauris | reverse complement strand
CTTGAAGCAGATCCTCTTCATTTCTGATATTGCCAGTGTTTAGTAGGCACTAGATACAGCTGTGGTGACCAGAAGCTCAGAGGGAAGTCACCAGTACTGGTTAGGAGAGCAGAGTCTTCTAAGTGCTGTGGTCATTTAGCTTCATCTGGGAAGCAGAGTTGGGGGCTGAGTACCTAGAACTGAGAAGAAATTTAGTCAGAGAAGTCCTGTGGGCAGAAATCACAGGGACACCAACTGTTTTGGTACAATAAATGGAACCAAGAGTAGAACTGTGGCCAGAAGTATGAGGACAGAGAGAGAGCTTCCCCTTCCCCCTTCTCCCTGTCTCTTCCATTGGGCAGGGGAGCAGGCTTGCATCTAGAGCAAGAAAGGAGAGTGGGTCAGTACATAGGGAAAGGAGCAGGGATCAGTACCCAGGGAAGGGAGGGTGGGTCAGTACATAGGGAAAGGAGCAGGGATCAGTACCCAGGGAAAGGAGGGTGGGTCAATACATAGTGAAAAGAGCAAGGATCAGTACCCAGGGAAAGGAGGGGGTCAGTATGCAGAGGAGAGAGGCTGGGCGTGCAGGCAGGGCTGTGAGGACTGGGGCAGTGTGACTCATCTCTCCCATTTTACCTGGGGTGAAAGAAGAGCATGTGCTGTTTGCTGCTTGGGTACTTCTCACGTGCCAGGGTCAGGGCTAAGGACATCACATGCAGCACCTTATTTCATTCTTATAGTAACCCATGATGTGGCTTCTGTTATTAGCCCCATCTAACAGATAATGAAACTGGCACCAGATGGGATGGCTCATTGTCTGAGATGACCCAGCTAGTAAATGACAGGGGAGGATTCAGACCCAGCTGGGCCCCAGGGACTCCCTCCCCATTTGCTGGGGGTCTTTTGGGGAGAACATGGGAAAAGGACACAGAACCTAGAAAGTCCAGGAGCCCAGAGCTCTGTTATACAGGAGGAATCTCTTTCCCTTTGAATTCAAATCAGGGTCAGAGAAGCGGTTTACCCAGGAGACACCATGTGGGTAAGACTTTTCCTTAGAATGCTGCCTGAAGGTGGGACCAGGATGGAGACCCCCATCTCACCTTGGCGACCCACTTCTCTTCCATCTTTACGGACATGTTTTGAGAGATTGCTAAGTTAGAATTCGGGAGGACTGTGGAGTAGCCCAGGAGAGCTTGGCAGGGGGAGTGCGTCACAGCCGGGCTGGCTGCCTGCCCTTCTACAGACGTAACAACAGCATTATGCACCAGATGATTAATAGCTGTTCCAGAAATTTCAAACCTTAGTTCAGCGGATTCTGGAAGTGACCAGTAACTGCACAGGTTCACGCTCATCACCTCCGTCTGCCAGGGCTCAGAACAAACAGATGAGCCGACAGAACAGCCCTGTGGGTCCTGAAGCTAGGCGCTTGTTCTCTCCTGCTTCAAAGAGGTCACATGATCCACTCGAGGACACACAGCTTGTGAGGACAGTGCAGGGACACGGGTGAGCCACCTTGCCTGCCAAAGCCATCACTCAGAGCGAGCTTTGCAAAAATGTTCCTTTGCTCTAAAAGAGAAGCTCTTTAAAGACTCAGGGAATTCATTTGCGACTTCCTGGGTTGGAGGATATAACCTCATTTGGACACAGACTTTGATTTGTTGGTTGAAAATAAAGTCAAATGCATTAAGATCAAGTGTGGTGGTGGGATGACCCCTGGCTGCGAGCTAGAAGACCAGGATTTCTGGTCATACATTTGGCTTTAATGAGCTCTGTGACCTTGGGCATGCCTCTTCTCCCTTATGGGTCCTTCTGGATCTCCTTAAAACAAATGAGACGTTTGATTCCTAACATCTAATAAATGATTCCTAACCTCTAATCTAAAGATGCCAAATCTGTGCTTCTGTAACGGCATTTCCCATCACATAGGAATCCTCTTCAGCTTTTTGCGTCCATAAACAGGGAGCACACTAGTCTTTTCCTGTTTAGAATATTGGAAGACATGAGGTCCATGTTTATCAAGCCAACGAGGGCGAGGAATTTCCCCTTCCTTCCATCCTGCCTCCCTGCCTCCCACCTGAAAGGAGGACACCACCATCCTCATGCTGAGGCCCAGATACATGAAGAAACGTGTCGAAGGTTACATTAATGGCCCATGGCAAGTGCAGAGGTAGAACTGGGGCCTATTTCCATCCAAGGGCTGAGTTCACTCCATTTCTCCAAGATCATGGCTTTAAAGATGTGGGGAGCGGGGAGAGAGTTGGTTTGAGAGAACCTTCTCTGGAAGGACTTGCTTTTCCAAAGAACAGGGATCAGCAAACTTCCGGCCAACTCTGGTCGCCCCCTGGTTTGTAAATAAAGTTGCGTTGAGCACAGTGTGACTGTCCTGTTTGCAGACAGTCTGTGGCTGCTCGTGCAGCAGGACGGCTGAGCTGGGTGATGGCGTCAGCCTGGACGGCCCACAAAGCCCAAAATATTTACAGTCTAGTTCTGTACAGAGTGTTTGGCAGTCCTGTGCCCAAAGTCCAGCAGGCCATCCCTCCTTCACAGAACACAAAGTGACGTGACACAGTCCCATGTGCTGGGAGCCCCGTGCTGGGCTTTATGGGGACAGAGGACATTTCTACTCAGATCTGATTTTAACGAGTCAACGTCTCAGGCTACCTGTCAGGCAAAGGTGGGACTTGGGCTTTCATCTTCTTCCCAGGAACCCAATGAAGGGGAAATAGAAATCTTGATTTTGGGGAAATTGCACAGGGGAAAAAGGGGAGGGCTTCAGTTACAACACCCCATTGCGACACTCGATGGGGCTGAGGGTGAGGGTTTCTCGTTTTGGAATTGCAAGGGTATTTCCGCTTCTTGCAGTGGGACCGGTGGCAGCAGCCGGGCTAGGGTGAGTGACTACCTTCTTTATAAGCAGCAACGTTGGCCTGAAATGGCAGTCCCCACTGCCTTGCCGTGGCTGCAGGATGGAAAGGTGCAGGGGCCCCTCCAGTCACCTAATCTCTCTTCTCCTCCTCCTGCTCTACTCAGAGGCAGCCTGCCGCCCCCTGGGGAGGAGACCCTGCAGGATGCAAGCCTTCAGGTAAGGACGTGAGGGCGGACAGGCCATCTGGGGGCACTGGCTCTGCAGGCTCCAAGAGCTGGCTGTGGGCAGGACCCAGATGTGCACTGCTTAAGACGAGTCTGCTGCGTGGAAAGTCTTCAGGGCTTGTGTTTCAGAATCCCCCAGATGTGTGAGGCAGGGCTGCAGCTTAGCTCACTTTCCCAGAGGGGAAAGCTGAGTGACAGGCACGTGCAGAGATGCTAGAGTTTGGGCCCAGCAGAGCGGGGCGGAAGGGTAGGACACAGCCGGAGGCCCACACTGATTGTGGCGACCCATCGGTGTTGGCTTGTTGGAGGGCTTCACTTTCCTGGTGCCTCAGTTTCCCCATCTCTGACATGGGGCGTATGCTGACTTCCTTATGGGTTGTGCCTTGTGGTTTGTTGTGAATGAAAAGTAATTGCACAGATGATTGTGTAACAGTGTTTGGGGACAGAGAAGTGTCTGAAAATGGTTGTGAGTTTTGAGACTGGGTCAGGAGCCCTGGACGATGGCATCACTACTGCAAATGAGTGTGCTGCCTGTGTGGCTATCTGTCCCCGGACTCTTCCCAGGAAGGAAGGCATGTTCAGTGATGTCCCTCTCCATCCCTGGGTGTTTGTGGCCCAAGGCTGCAGGTTGGGAGTCTGAGCGTGAGTGTCCATGTGCATCCCAAGACAAGTGCCTCCCTTCCCAGACTCGGGACTGTCTGCTGTATGAGTTTACCCTCTCACCAGCTGGGGTTCCAGAAGGGGTCTGAGGTCCTCCAGCAGGCATGTCGAATCCCTCCAGAATGATACTCATCTGGAAACTAAGGATAATCAAAAGGCCAGTGCTGACATGTGAACAGCACTTTGGTTGGCCTGAGGACCCCTCCCTGAGCTCGTGTGCTTCTCAAACCCCAGGATAGGGCAGGTGTCACTAGAGACCCTTCACAGGTGAGGAGATGAGGCTCTTGTCAGGCTGAATTGGCCACGGCTGTTAACTACGTCTCAAGCTGCCAGTCCTGCTCAGCCACAGGGCCCTGTCAGCGAAAGGAGAGGATTGGGTGCCACCAGTAGATGACTGGGTGAGCTAGAGGAAGCCACCTTTTCCTGTGGGACAGCTGCTCCTGCCAGACCCAGAGCAGGTCACTAGATAGGAGAAAGAGTCTAGTAACAGATCCTCCTGGTCCAAGGCTCAGAGTGAGTTAGCTGCAAAGTGTTGTGTCCCTGGAACTTCTTACACCGAGCTTCAGTAGCCCCTAATGTCAGGTGGCTGTTAATGTTGAAATGAATGAAAATAAGAGTAAAAATTCAAATCCTCTGTCACCTCCCACTCCAGTTTGGGAGTTCAATGGGCACATGTGGCCGCCATATTGGACAGGGTGACTATAGGGTGTTTCTGCATCCCAGGAGGTCTATGGGACAGGGATTCTCTAGGGCATGCTCTGCTGGTGCAGGAGGTGCCTGTGTTGGGGTCTGAGATGAGGAGTGAGCCAAGAAGATGGGTAGCAAGGGGCTCTCCACTCACCAGCTGTGGGAGTTGGGCCATCAGCCTTAGTCTTCTCATCCATGTTATGGGTGTGAATGCCACGCTCCTGGCAGAACTGGACGCAGACTAGGTGAGCTCTGAGGGACACAGGAAGGTATTGATGGGTGGGCCACGCACATGGCACACCCACTCCAACTGAGTTCTCTTGCTTTTCAGGATCTGGGATATTAACCAGAAAACCTTCTACCTGAGGAACAACCAACTAGTTGCTGGATACTTGCAAGGGCCAAATATTAAATTAGAAGGTGAGCAGTTTCCAGGGGAACCAGTGTTGCGTGGACATTGGCTTACTTTGTCACCAGAGTTGCGGCACAGCCATCTACCCCTACAACCTTAGGTGCTGTGTTCTAATCCCTGCTGAGTTGGAGGCTGGGAACATGTGACTGCTGGAGGACACACATAACCCCTCCTTTCCTCCACATTCCTGTGTCATTCAAACCTGCGCCAGCCCCTGATTAAGACCCCTTATGCAAGGCTGGGCCATGTCCCATCAATAATCATGGACACCACAACCATCATGTTCTCGTTCACATTCCAAACAAGCAGGATGACCTTGGGTGAACTTCACCCCCTTCCCAGTTTTCCCTTTGGTAAGATGAGGGCAGGGTGTGAAGGGATTTGAGGTTCTTTCAGCCCTGGCATCCAGATATTTTTACTTCCTGGTTTGGCAGTCAAATGGCATTGTTTCCATCGCCCCGCCCTGCCCAACCTCTTGCTCTCTCTGCCCTGCCTTATTCAGAAAGAGTCAGAGACCTACCTTTCCTGTCCTGCTGGTAATTCTCCCATGAACTTGCTGAAGCACAGGGAGGCTTTTTCCTGCTACACGAGGGCACGGGAAAGGAAGATTCCAAGCCCCCAGGCTTCTCTGGTGTCCCACTCAATCTTGTATGCTGCTGTCCCTGACTGTTGATGGCAGGGTTGTTGACCTGGAGCACAAGCATCCTAGGAAAGTGAGGGAAGAAATCTTATGAAGCAGAGTCTAGAGACTCAGGCTGCTAAGAGTAAATAGGTAGTGTGCTTCGGTCTGAATGCAGACCAGGAAGGTGGGGCCTCCCTGGTCCTTCTGATGTTGTATTTTAGCTGGGAAGAGGAGGCAGACAAATACCCAGTGTCTTGTCCACATCTCTGCTTCCTCTTCCTTCCTCCTGATCCTTCTCTCTGCTCTTCCCCAGAAAAGATAGACATGGTGCCCATTGACCATCATACTATGTTCTTGGGGATCCATGAGGGAAAGCTGTGCCTGTCCTGTGTCAAGTCTGGTGATGACATCAGGCTCCAGTTGGAGGTAAGGATCTGTTTTTAGGTATCAGACCCCTTTAAAACCCAGTGACTTAAAGAAGTTTGTTCTCATGATTCTGTGAGTGGACCAGGATCAACTGGGTTGTTGTGGTTCACATGGCGGAACATACTAGGGTCCTCCTGCAGCTGCCTTCCACAGTGAACTTGACTGGTGCTCGGGGTCCAACGGGGTTCCTCACCCTCTAGGCTCTCAATGTTCAGGAGTTAGCTCGAACTTCCTTACAACATGGCAGCTGACCTCTACGAGGGATCATTCCAAAGAGACAAGCCTCAATGGGAAAGAGCCTATTAAACGTCTACTTGGGTGATCTTACGGGCAAACTGCTGTGGCATGGCTAGGTCTGGACTCAGCGTGGGAGGAGACGGCCCAGGACTGTGAACACCAGGAGGGGGCACAGTTCTTTGGGACCACCAATATGGCACTTGATCCTGGGTCCTGAACCACCATGGACCACAGTACTGCTCAGGGGACCTGCCCTCTTTGAGCAAGGCCAATCCTCAGGGCCTTTCTTTTCTGAACCTTCTCTATTTAGCTTGACTTGTAGGGATCCCATCCTGACCCTTTCTACCCCCTCGTCCAATGCAATACCAATGGGCTGTGCCAGTCTGGGAAAGATGGCTTTGTCTCAGGGGCTTGTTGGGCAAGATTTTGACCCAAATTCAAGTGTGCATATCCATGTCACTTCCCTCCACCAGTTGACAAGGAAGCTTTTGGAGGGCGACAGCTGTTCTGTGTGGAGCAGGGCCGGCGGGGAGGTCTCGTGTAACATGTCAAATGAGCCTTGAGATTGCTCCCCCTTCTTGGCCACCCACTCCTTGGAGGCTCGACCCTGACTGAAGCCCAGCCCTGGCCTCCCTGGGTGGGGTCTTGTGTTCAGCAGACTTCCTGGCGTGGCCAGAGTGGCCACATTTCCAAAGTCAAGGGGTAATGAGGGGCCCACTGTGTGTATGAGTGCTTTCCTAAGAGATCTTGGACCCGTGGTCTCTCCTGGGTCTCCAGGAAGTATTTCTTCAGTGCTGAGTCTGGCCCGGCCGGGCGGCCACAGCACGGCGAGGGCAGCCCAAAGCTTCCCAGGCCTGGGCTCTCTGTCACCCACCGGTCTCTTGAATTCCAGGCAGTTAACATCACTGACCTGAGCAAGAGCAAGGAGCAGGACAAGCGCTTCTCCTTCATCCGCTCGGACAACGGCCCCACCACCAGCTTTGAGTCTGCAGCCTGCCCGGGCTGGTTCCTGTGCACGGCGTTGGAAGCTGACCAGCCTGTCAGCTTCACCAACAAGCCTGAAGACACCCTTGTGGTCACCAGATTCTACTTCCAGGAAGACCAGTAGTACTGGCCAGACCTGCTCCTCCACACTCCCAGGCCATTGACGACTCCAGGGCCTGCCTGTCCACCCCTGCCTGGGCACTCCTAGCTACCGTGGGGTCAGAGGGGCGACCTCCACAGGGTGGACTGGGGAAGAAGGCACCAGAACCCCGCAACAGGACTCTGCCTGCAGCCTCTCAGCGACCCCACCATGCTGCCTCCAGAATAGTCATTCCCAGTGCAGGTGGGACACCGGCAGCCCCCTGCTCGAAGCCCTCTGGGTTGCCTCTGACCTCTCTCTCTGGGCGAAGTGGTGAAATCCAGATCATCTGCCCCTCTGGGTGGTGCCCTTCACTCTCCTCTCTCCCTTTGCCTCCTCCCCTGCCCCCATCCACGGCCCCATCCATGGCCCCCAGCCTCAGGTCATACCCTGGGTGTCTGCATGGCCTGTGTCCCTGAGGCTGGCCCCTGGGGAAGTTGGCTGTTGTTGATTTTGGTTTTGGTGTTGGAGATTGGACCCCGGGCCTCACTGTGCTAAGGTGCCTGCTCTTCCACTGAGCTACAGCCCTGGCCATGGGAAAGTCTTTACGGGTGTGTGGAAGGTAGAAATTAAGGAGTCCATGGTTGTATTTATTAGCAGACTTTACTCTCGTGAAGGAGTTTGGAGGTCGCGTCCCTTCCGAGAGGGACGGGGCATTAGGATGTTCCTGCCCCTGTGAGGTGACAGGACAATGGGAAGATAGGCAGCAGGTGGTCCTTATTTCCCTTCTTTTTGTAATGCCTCAAACTTTAAAAATTAAATGTCAGTGGACCGTGTTGGAACCCTGTTTGTGTCCTTTTTGAAACATTCCCATACTCTGAGCCCCTCTGCCCGGCCCGAGTACCAGCTGCACTCCACGTAAGTCTCCCAACTCTGCACTGGGCAGACGTGGCTCCCAGGTCCCTCCTGCTCTGCCAGGAGGGTGGGGTCAAGGCATTGCTGCTTGACCATTCTGGTGTTTCTGGCCCGGAGACTTGGGTGGAAGCTGGCTGGGCCTCCGTCTGGCTCCATCCGGGCTGCAGGCTTCTCGGAGCAGGGAGTGGGATTGTGTGTGTCTCAGGTCCTGTGGGACTGCCTGGCCCTTGGCGGGCACGCAGCGTGTGCTTCGGGTGGAAAGCTTACTCCTTGTGACCTAAGTGCTGTGTTACAATAAAACCTTGACAATGCCTGCTCTGTTGCACGTGTCTGTCACCCTGTGAGGCTCAGGGCGCCAAGGACTTGGGGGGACAGGCAGGCCAATGGTATTTCTCTCTCCAAGAACCTCTCCTCTGAGAGTCCTTCTCCTCCTTGGTCCTCACTCTCACTGGATGACATGGGAGCAAATGTCACAGCCTGGTAGGTGTAGACAGCATCACCTACAAAGAGCCCCAACCAGAAACACCACCAACGCCCGTCACCTCCATCCACTGCACACAGTGTGACACTCCACAGCACAGAGAGCAGACGAGCCACAGCCAGCCACACCTGATGCAACAGGTGAATCTTAGGACACGATGTGGGGTCTGAGGATCCCAAGGGCTCAGACACTTCATGTGAGCCAGATCCAGCCGGAGGTTCCAGATTAGTAATAGTCAGGTCAGTCCAAGGGACCTTCAGGAGAGCCCTGGAGTCTAGCCACACCCTGGCTCTCCTGATTGCTACATGTGCACACAGGTGTCTGCTCAAATCTCAGAGGCTTGGTTTTCTTATCTGTCAATTTAAATAAGAGCTAATGCAGAGAGTGGAGCAATAGCTCCTGTGGTTACTGTGATTAGTCCTGGAAAAGTCTGTGTGCAAAGGAATCTGCCTTAAAGCCCTGATGCTCCAGGTGTGGTCTGTGGGTCAGCCCCGTCAGCATCACGTGGAAGTTAAAATGCAGACTCCATTAAAATGCAGCTCCCATGCAGTACATAAGCTCTGCCGTGCTATCCAAGTGATTCCTTAGAAGTTCACACCCGATTCTTGTCCCTACTCTCCATCCCACTAGCTCCCTGACCAATCCCCAAACCTCCTCTCCCTGCCTTTCTTTGACTCCAGGTGTTCCAAGGGGAGTCTTTCAGCGGTCACCACCCTGCCAAAATGTCAGCCCAAACAGGCAGCGATTTCTGTCTGCTTTCTTCCATTGTGTGTCCCAAGTCCCCAGCTCCAAGCTCCAGCGTGCTCTGCACTCATCGGCTACTTTGCAAATCAATGACTTGGCCATTGATATGTCAATAGGGATTCAAGGGATTTGGGGTCCGATCTAGGAAAAGATGACCACGAGGTGACTGTAGTACAAGCTATGCTGGCCGATGTCCCAGTGCTCTGGTGGGTTTGCAGCAGAGTGCCTCACAGCAGGGATCTGTCCAGAGGTCACAGTGCAGAGGTAGGGGGACGGCAAGGGAGTTTCCAGGGAGAGGGGACTGGAGGGACCTGCATGCCCAGGTGATGTCATTCAGCAGTACAGTGAGGAGTCTCTGCTTCAGAAGGCTCCAAAGGGCAGCCACTAGGGGCCAGGTCACTGTTCCGTGTCCCTGGGTACAGCCTCACGCAGCAGGCAAAGCAAACGCTCTGAACGGAGGGACATTCGCTTATCTGGACTTACTCCTGATGTGCAAATATTTGAGTTTGGGGTGGGTGGGGTTTTGAGCTCACAGATCTAGTCTCAGCCTGCAGCACAGAAACCCACTTCCTACTGAGCACAGCGGGCCCAGCTGTGGCTCCTCCATGTGATAGAAGAACGGGCAGGCGGCTCGGGGAGCCGGGCCTGGTGGCAGGCCAGGCTGTTAGGAGGCAGTACAAGGGTGACTGGGAGACAGGAGGATCTCAGGTGAGAGAGAGAAGCACAGAGAGACCTGAACAGCACCCGCGAGGAACGTCGTCACCTCTAGGTGTCGCCACAGATTCAAGGACAACCAGTTGGAAATGTCCAGCCGAAGCGGAGGCTCTCAGATCCACACTCAGCAGCATCCCCATAACTTGGCCATGGTCCAGCGGCCTCTCCTTCCTGGGTCTCAATGTTCTCACTCGCAAACGGAAGGGACTGGACTAGATCTGCATTTGATGCCAATACCTGACCTCCCCATCCCTACAGAGATTCTGGTCCACTTGGTCTGGTGGTCTGGGTGGCACAAGGACATTTCAGCTACCGCTGAGATGCTCTGGGGCCCTGAGGCCACATCCTCCCAGCTGGCCCTGCCTGGCAGTGTCTGTCAATGCGAAGGAGGCAGGTGACCTCACTCTGGTGGACGATGCATTTCAACTACTTGTTAAATTGGGCTGAAGGTAGTTTTGCCACTTTCTCAATCTCAAGACTGGTTAAGATTCTTTGAGGTTCACTTTTTTTATTTTTATTTTTTGCACAAAAACTGTGCTATAATGGTAGGTGCTAAATTGGGGTATGCTTCTTGCAAAACTTGGAGAAACCAAATAATTTTGTGTCACTATGAAATCCCCAAGCCATAGCAGCAAATCTCAGCAAGTTGATATTGAACTTTTTACTCTCATGACACTTTGGGGGAGCTCTTCACCTCTAACTGAAGAACATTTAAATAGAGGTACTAGGGAGTTTCCAAAGAATATGCCAAAATGACCAAGAGGTCTCCAGCTGCTTCAAGTATGAAGAGTCAAGAATAAAAAGCTCAGGAAATGTCCACCAGGGGGCAGCCTTTCAAGCTTGCCTGATGCTGTTCTGGAAAAATCCCCAGGAAGACAAACACTGAGATTGCTTCAGTTGTGGAATGCTGGGCTTTGCAGACCTCAGAGTGTAGAAGGTTGAGTCTTTAGAGCTTTAAAGACTCCCTAAGAAAAAGCTAGATTTCTCTCAAAGAAAAATTTAAATTTTCTTTTTTTTTTTATTCAAACTTTTCCAATTAAGCTAATGTGGGGTAATTAGTTCATAGTGTATATGTAGGGCCTGACCCCTGACAGTAAATGTCTATTCTCCAAAGAGTCAGACCCAGGAAAGTCCAAGGGCCTTCTGGACCTGCTTTAAAGCCCACCTCCAAGGTCCTTTTTCCTGCTGAAGACCTCGTCCCTGAACAACCAGCTCAAGTGTGGAACGGATCCTCCTCTCCTCAGCCCCGGAACACACACCCACCTGTGGGACCCTGGCAGGCCTGCAAGGGCACTGTGCAGATGTGGCTCCCAGGTCCCTCCTGCTCTGCCAGGAGGGCGGAGTCAAGGCATGGCTGCTTGGCCATTCTGGTGCTTCTAACCCAGAGACTTGAGTGGAAGCTGGCTGGGCCTCCGTCTGGCTCCCCTGCAGGCTGCAGGCATCCCAGAGCAGGGAGCGGGACTTGTGTGTCGCAGGTCCATGGGACTGAGCCTGGCCCCTGGCAGGCACGTGGTGAACAGGGGCTGTGTGCGCTGGCTGGAAAGCTCACACCCTGTGACTCCAGCACTCATGACGATAGAACCTGGAGATGCCTGTTTTGTTGTGTCCATGGTCCTGTGAGGACACTGAAGGCCAGGGGGGACAGACAGGCCAATAATCTTTCTCTCTCCAAGGGCCTTTTCTGTTGGCGGATGGAGACCTCAAAAGACAGAGAGAAACCTTAGACGTTCATTACAGAGAAGAACAGATCTGTTCAGGGACAACCAGGCTCGCTCATGTCCTTTCACAGGGGGAAGTTGACATGGACTCAGAGCAGAGGAGCTGTCTTAGTGCCAGTGACCTCTGCCACCCACTTCCATAGTCTACCTTCACCCAAGAGATGGGCTTGTCTGAGCCCCGCAGCCAAGGCCGTCCTCCTGGGCCATGGTGGAGTCACACCGCCCCTCCCCCTTCTCTCCTTGGCAGTTGTCTCGTCTGTCCTAGAGGTCACTGTCCTAGAGGTCACTTCCCTTCCAGTGCACACCTGTGGCCGGAGTGCAGGGAGGGGGCTAGGCAGGCGATGGCCTGGTGGGAGATGATAAGGAAGCCCGGCTGTTCCGCAGCGTGAGCAGGCCTTGGGAGCTCTGGGATTCTCCCTTCACAGCCACAGCCTCCATCCTGGCGAGGGCTGTCTCCTGTGTGCACCACCTAAAGCCTACAACATCTCTTTGGAGGCAGGCTCTTGGGGGACTGTTTCCATAGCGACCTTGAGGACCATCCACGCCAGCCCTCAGTAGCTGGAGCTCTTCCAACCCCCTGAGGACCTGAGACACAGCTCCCTGGTGCACCCGGCACTGGGACCTTTCCCATGAGCATGAGTGCTTTTCCCGGAGCGCCTTAAGGTAGGGACTAGCTGGTTTGCCTTCGGCCACCTCCAGAGCACCAGCCACTTACCTGAAACGGAGTCATGCACATGACAGATGCATGCTGAAGTGTACCACCTACACACGCACTTTCCACCCAGGCTTTGCTTTTCCAGAATGCTCCACTCCAGAGATCCACGAGGCTTGTCTCTTCCTCTGCACCAGGCCTCTGCACCCGCTGCACCCCGTCAGAGGTCTTCCTCGACCACGGGTCTGGAACGCATTCTCCTCCCCACAGCCCTCCGCACTTTTATTTTTCTTTCTAAAATGACTGTCTCTGCACTTTTATTTTTCATTCTAAAAATGATTCCTTTTTGTCATGACGCGTTTGTTGACTTGTGTAAGTTGACTTTCCAACTAGATTTTAAGCTCCCTCAGGACCAGGACCTTCTGACCCATCAGTGCCTGAGGATTATTAGCTCAAGGTCTTCATCTAACACCTGTTCTACTTTCGTTCCTGGTGCTGGAGACAATTCTGGAACGCTCTCCGCAGGGCTTAGTCCTGGATGGAAACCAACTCAAATAGATAGGTGGGATTAGTAGGATTTGTACACAGTTAACATGTATTTCCAGTTGTTTTCCTTTGTGTGTGTTATGGTGTGAATTGGGAAAAATCACATTTCCTTCCCCTGGGATATGGATATGGAAGTTTAAAGATACGAATCAGGTCTCTCTCTCTCTCAAAACTTTTATTTACATTCATAAGAAGAAAAATATATACTGAATAAATTTGTTAAATTTATTTAATTCCATATTCTGATCCTTCTGAACCTCAGGCCAGTTTCATATCTTTTGCATATACTGGTCTCCAGATCATTAGATCTGCAGTAATGAACAATTCAGTCATCTTTTTTTCCTTTTTTTTTTTTTGTACCGGAGATTGAACTCAGGGGTACTCGACCACTGAGCCACACCCCCAGCCCTATTTTGTGTTTTATGTAGAGACAGGGTCTCACTGAGTTGCTTGGTGCCTCGCCGTTGCTGAGGCTGGCTTTGAACTTGCGATCCTCCTGTCTCAGCCTCCCTAAGTGCTGGGATTACAGATATGCGTCTCCATTCCCAGCGAACTTAGTCTTCTTTTTTCTTTTTCCAAACAAAATATTAAGTATATAATATGATATTGCTAACTGTAAGTACAATGTTGTACAGCAGATCTCCAGAAATTTTTCATTTTGCTTGACTGAAACTTTATATCCATAAAAGAACATCTTCTCATTTCCCACTCCCAACCCTGGCAACCACGATTCTGTTTCTGCTTTCATCAATTTTACTACTTTAGATACCTCATGTAAATGGGATCATGTGGTCTTTGTCCTGTGACAGGCTTAGTTCACTTAATATAGTGTCTTCTATGTTTTTCATTTTTTTTTATATATATACAACAGTAGAGTGTTTTGACATATCATATGGTCATGGAGTATAACTTATTCTAATTAGGGTCCCATTCTTGTGATTGTACATGATCTGGTGTCTCTGTGTCCATCCATAGCGTGGATAGAGAAAGCCTTGGGTCCCCCACTCCTTCCTTCTTTGAGAACCACAGAGATATCACAGAGGATGTGGTGGAATACACTGAAGAGATTAAAAAATTGAGAAAAAGCAAATGAAGGTCACAGCAGAAACAGCCACGTTATCACTGGAGTCTGAGATGAGCCGTTCTGCACACCTGCCTGCCTGGTCGCCCATAGGGCAGGCTCTGGAAGCTGCCTTCCTGCTCCTTCTCTGGCCCTCTCCAACTCTGGCCCCAATGTGCACATTTCTGTGGCTGTCTTCTGTGAAGGAGCTCACGTTTCTCCACCTCCTGCCACCCCAAGCATGTACCACAGCCAGTTACACTGGCTCTCAAACACAGACCAAAGTGCTGTGCTCGGCACAGGGCCATCTACCGCGGGGGATCAGAACCGTGACATCACAGTTATCTTTATTACCAACTTGCTTTGAGGTAGAGCTTCACCCCTCTCAGCTTCACCTCTCTCCCTCGTTTTTCTGAGAAATCCTGTCAGGATGATCAGGGGTGCGGAGGGGAGGAGAACTTCCAGCACAGCTGCGTCCACGCAGGACACATGCAGAGAGGGACAAGAGGAGCTCCAGGTGGAAGTGAGAGCCCTCAGGAATGAGGTCCAGCTTCCCCGTAAGAATCTCCCCTGGGCGATTTTGAACTACTTAAGCTTCCTGAGGCTCTTTTTATTCATTTGGAAAATCAAGGTCATGGTACTTCCCAGAGTGGTTGTGAAAACTGAATAACATGTCAACCTGCTTTGTGTCGAAGCTTGCTATGAAAACGGTTTGTGATGGTGTTATGACTCAAGGGTCACCAGGTGTCTCCAGCCGTGGCTCATCTGAATGCCCCGGTCCTGACTCAGCTCCCCCTGGAAGCTCTCCCTACACCCTGACGTGTCCCCAACACCTTTTTCTGAGATGACCCAGGTAGGGCACTCACTCATGGCTATCAACAACCTCAGCCTGTCACGTCCCTCTTCTCTGTCTTTTTGTAAAATTTATTTTTAAAACAGAAGAATGCATTTCAAGTCTTAGTACACATATGGAGCACAATTTTCCATCTCTCTGGTTGCAAACAAGATCAAGTCACACCATTCATGTCTTCATACATGTACCTAGGGTAGTGAGGTCCACCTCATTCCACCATTTTTGCTACCCCCATGCTCTCTACCCTCTCCCTCCTCCCACCTGCCCCATCCAAAGTTCCTCCGTCTTATCCATCCACACCTGGGCCAAGGACAAGGCCTGCAGGTAACCCTGGAGCCTCCAATTCTCCAGGGGCCAAGCCGTGCTGAAAGAACACCTTGTCCCAGCCTACTACCACTAGGTGGCGCTCATGTCTGCACTGCGCAGGCCAGGCCCCTTTCATGTCCCTAGTGGACAGCACGCCCAGTGATCATCTCCTAAGACGCACAGTCCCAAGGTGGAGCAGCAGTTTGCAGGCACCTGGTCTGATGTCTATTTAGAGAGCAACTCTTATTTTTTTTTCCTTGAATGAATTTTCTTTGCAGACGCTTAGTTGAAGTCCCACTCTTTGCCCAGAACCAAGAACCCACCTGCCCCAAACGTGCTCTGTTTATCTCCATCATCTTCTTCTTCTTTCATAATGCCTGAAAATTCTTTTCTGTCTCTTTCAAATCTCCCCACCGAAGACGTCGCCTCTGTTCCAATTTCTGTGCCCCAAGACCTGTCGTGCCCCGCTGTGAACCTCATATAAATGGAATCCCAGTGGGTGCCCTTTCTGTGGCTCTTCCTTTCAACACTAAGCTTCTGAGATCCATGCACACCGTGTGGGATTCAGCAAGTCCTTTCTCTCTACTGCTAGGTAGTACTCAGCTTATGCATCCATCACAACAGTTAGCCCATGGACTTGGAGTTGTGGCCACAGTTTGTTTCTGTGACAGATAAAGTGGCTGGCTAGCTATTCCATTTGACTTTTCATGTGGATCCTGGTTTTCAGTTCTCTTGAGGAAATATCCGGGGGTGGAACATCTGTCTCAAACCATGGGTGCATG
The DNA here is from genome assembly GCA_004024805.1 of Geosciurus inauris. Classification (NCBI taxonomy): domain Eukaryota; kingdom Metazoa; phylum Chordata; class Mammalia; order Rodentia; family Sciuridae; genus Geosciurus; species Geosciurus inauris. The sequence continues at coordinate 51,807 of PVHX01010842.1, read as the reverse complement.
TTTAATTTTACAAAAACTGTCCAGCTCTTCTCCAAAGGAGTCAGTCTCTTCCACTCCCATAGCTAAATCGGAGCCCTCCCTGTCCCCGTCCATATTTGGCATTATCGGGGTTTTAAATCTTAACCATCCTCGTGGGGGATGGTTGAAAAGAAAAATGATAGCATCTCTTAATTAGCTTTATTTGGGATCGTAGGACTGGAGAGCATTCCTGACCAAAAAGACTGCAGAGTGTCCCAGCCACCCCAGGGAGGTTATAATTATAACCAGAGAAAAAGAAGTGATCTACAGGAAACCCAGTGATGTTCAGAGACAGCAGATTGGTCACAGCCGGGGTCCCATTTGGACAGTTTGAACAATTGGCTACTTGTGATTGGCTGAGACTCACTACTTGTTACAAGAGTCCCTTACAGTCTGGTTACACATCAAGTTAGGTTGCAGTGTACCAGGTAAAGAGAGAGCCTTAGGCCAAACTTCCCATAACCAGGAGGTAGCTCTTGGCCAAACAATCCCATCTAACCATGACAGTATCTCACCGTGGTTTGAATATGTACCATGGCTATTGAGCATCTTTTCTTGGTCATTTATCTTTTATTGTAAAATCTTTAAATCTTTCGAGCATAATTTTAATCAAGTGGTTTTGTTACACATGGGGGGCCTTCCGGAAAACTGAGGCAGTGCAGATTTCCCCCCTTCAAACCCCGGTACTTGCAGTCATATCAGAGATTTTAGACATGTCATGCAGAGTGACAGGCCTGAGTTTATTAGAAGGGGCAGGAAAGGGGAAAAGGGGACACTCTCAAGGGAACAGTGGGTCCTCTCAGAGAGGAGAGGGATAGCATGCCTCTCCTGCTCTCCAGTGTCATTGAAGGTCCTGGGGAAGTTTCCAGAGCGTCTCACCCAGGTCTACCTCTTGACTTGACTGACAGCAGGGTGACATCAAACTTTCAAGTCCTCACTGGCCATGACCATTCTAGGTCATTTTGGCCCATGCTGACCAGTTCTATCTGGAACTTGTTGTTACAGATTCTATGATTAGGGGGAATTATCCTTATCTCCCTGGGTTCTGGGATCTATTTGGTGTAAACATGAGACAAGTCCCCTCTTCTGGGTAACTTGTGTTCTTCTTATTGACATTTTGGGGCCTGCCTTTCTCCTGCAGATAGATAACAGGTAGTTTGCTGAGGAATGTAACATATCCTGTTGATTCAAGCCAGGCAGGGCTGCAGGTAAATTGCTTCTTAGGAAAGAGAGTGTGTGGGGGTCAAAACAGTGGGCCCAGCTTATAGAGTCATTCCCTTAGCCCGTGTTTCCACCCCTCATGTCTGTCTGTCCCCCGCCAGTTTGTCTTTTTCTTACTGATGTATAAGAATTTTATGTCCTCTTGATATGCTTCTTCTGCCACCTATATTTTTATGAATATATATCTTTTCAAATACATGACTCACTTATGTGTTTTACAGGGCACTTGGGCAGAATTATTTTTAAAAATTCTTATGCCGTGCAATGTATCCATTCTTCTTTTCTATTAAGAAACCTTTGCCTTCTCCAAAGTTGCAAAGATTTTCTCCTGTTTTTGGCTAGATGTTCTGCGGTTTTAGTTTTCATATTTAAATTTATTAGCAATTGTTTAGTTCAATTTTATATATGGCGTGAAGAACCAAGGTTCACGTTGAGTACCAGAGTTATTAACAATATAATATGCGATTCATCCATATTCATCATTCAGTGGTGTCTAGTGTAGCCCTAGAGCTGTGCAATCACAACCACAATCAATATTATAAAAAATGGCATCACTCCAAAAATAAGCACTGCATCCATTACCAGTCACCCCATGCTTTCCATCCTCTGCAGCCTAGGCAACTCCTGATCCACCTCCCATCTCTGTATTTGTCTATTCTGCACATTTTATATAAATGGCATCATACTTTTGTGACTGAGTCCATTCACTTAGGATAATGCTTTCAAGATTCAGCTAATAGAATGTATCAGTATTTCATTTTTCATGGCTGAATAATATTCCACCATATGGGTACACTGTATCTTGTTCATCTGTTCACTAGCTGATACACACTTGGGTTGTTTCCATCTTTTGGCTACCATGCATAACACTGCCATAAATATTTGTGCACGAGATTTTGTGAGGACATAGTTTTCATTCCTCTTGGCCTACACCTAAGAATGGAATTCCTGAGTCATGAAAACTCCATGCTTAGGGTTTTGAGCAATCGCTTCACTGGTTTCCAAAGCAGTTGTTCCATTTATCAACCCCACCAGGGGTGCATGAGAATTCTAGTTTTCTGCAGCCTGGTTGATACTTCTCACTGCCTTGCTAAGTTATACCAGAGTGGCGATATGTCTGTTTGATTGTTTTGATGTGCATTTTTGATGTGAGTCTTTGATGTGTGTTTCCCTGGTGGCCGATGATGCTGAGCACCTGTCAGGTGTGCTTTCTCGACATGTACATCTTCCTTGGAGAAATGTCTGTTTACGGCCTTGGCCTCTTTTTAACATTGGATGAGCCTTCTTTTTATATTGGGTTATGAAAGTTAATATTATATTTAAGATAAACACCCAGGGTCCACGGTTAATTTTTTTTCACCATACAGATTTCTAGTCGTTCCAGCACCATTTGTTGAAAAGTTTTCCTTTCTCTGTGAAGTACCCGGACACTTTTGTCAAAAGATATGGAAATCAAAATTTGAACATTCTAATTCTGTTACTTTGATCTGTTTTTGGAATCTATGTGATTCCGGTTTGTAGCATTCCTCATATTTCCTATGATTTATTCTTTGACCCCTAAGGTTATTTAGAATATTTGATTTGTATATTTGTATATTTTTCTAGATAAGATATCATTGTTGATTTCCTATTTAATTACATTGTGATCAGAAACAATTTTCTTGTACTGCTGGATTGAACCCAGATGTGATCTCCTACTGAGCTATACCCAGCTCTTCTTATTTTATTTTGAGACAGGGTCTCACTAAGCTGCTAAGGCTGGCCTTGAAGTTAACCATCATCCTGCTTCTGCCTCAGCTGGGATTATAGGTGTGGCTCAGAAAATATAGTCTTATGATTTTATCCATTCAGTTTAGAGATTCTTCTATAGTCTAGTGTGTGGTCAGTATAGGTAAATATACCATGTGTACTTGAAAAGAATATGTACTCTATAATGTCAAGTTGAATCTTTTTTAATATACATTTTTTAATTTATTCTACTTAGGTATACATGATAGCAGCGTGCATTTTGATTCACTGCACACAGATGGAGCACAACCTTTCATTTCTCTGGTTGTACATGATGTAGAATCACGACATACATGCAGTCACACATGAAGCTAAGGCTATGATGTCCATCTCATTGCACCGTCTTTCCTGCCCCCAAGCCCCCTCCTCCTTCCCTTCCCTTTGACCAAAATTCCTTCATTCTTCCCGTGTCCCCTCCCCCATTATGGATCAGCATCCACTTATCAGAGAGAACATTCAGCCTTTGGTTTTTTGGGATTGACTTACTTCACTTAGCATGATGTTCTCCAACTCCATCCATTTACCTGCAAATAGAATAATTTTATTCTCTTTTAATGCTGAGTAATATTCCATTGTGTATATATACCACAGTTTCTTTATCCAGTCATCTGTTGAAGGGCATCTAGGTTGCTTCCACAGTTTAGCTATTGTGAATCGTGCTGCTATAAACATTGACATGGCTGCATCACTGTAATATGCTGTTTTTAAGTCTTTTGGGTATAGACTGAGGAGTGGGATGGCTGGATCAAATGGTGATTCCATTCCAAGTGTTGTTCAAATTTTCTGCATCCTTAGTAGTTTATTGTGTACTTGTTTTGTTGATTACTGAGATAGGGGCTTTAAATTGTCAACTATGATTGTGGCTTTTCTATTTCTGTCTTGGTTCTCTCATTTTTTTACTTGAGGTATTTAGAAATTCTGATGTTAGGTTCATATACATTTGGGATTGTCTTCTCGGTACGTTGATCCTTTTATCATTTTAAAGTGCCTCCTTTTATTTCTGATAATACTCATATGCTAAAGTCTACTTGGTCTCAAATGAATGTCACATAGAACATTTTCCCCATCCTTTTATTTCCAGCCATCCTGCATGTTTATAGTTAAAGCAAGTCTCCTGTAAACACTATGTAGTTGGCCGCTTTGGTAGCACCACCTCTAAATTGGGGCATTTAATGTCACAATTGGCAATTTTTTTTAATCTTACTAATGTAATTATGGATACATTTTTCTGTTTGTGTTATATGAACCTCTTTTCTTTTTTACACTTAGTTTCCTGATCTCTTTGGGTTGTTTTCTACTGATTACTTTTATATCCTCTATTGTTTTGGACTCTGAATTAAAATCATACAATTCCACATATAATGCAAGAACTTCCATTTATCTTTCCCTCCGTGCTTGGTGCTTTTCACCTTCTATGTTTTGTTTCTAGTGTGCTAATCAATCTTACAACGTGTTTCTACTTTTGCTTTGGCCGGTGAACTTTCAGTGACAATACAAACCAGAAGAACAATCTCATTTATCCTTGTATTTGTTTCTGTCATTGTAGATTCTAATTTTTGTTTGATATCATTCCCTTCATCTTGAATTATTTGTTCCATTTTCTTACGATATTCTCAGATTTTGTTTATTTGAAAACATCTTGCTCCTTATTTTTTAAAAAATGATGGATATAGGACAGTCATCAGGAGCTCACTTGTCCTTCCAGCCTTTGAGGATGGCCTTGCAGTGTTGCCTGGCCAGCCTGGTTTCTGACGAGAAGTTGCTGACGCCCGGACTCTGGATGCTTTTAAGAGTTTTCTCTTTATCTCTGTTAAGTCGGCAACAGTGAAAGGGCTAAGTCTTTATTCTGTCGGTGATGTAACCAGTCAACCTGTGACAGAGGTTCTGACAGGAGGTAGCAGATGGCAGTTTATCACTCAGTGCAATATCAGGGAAATACTGCTGCAGATCCCCAAGCACCGATTTCCACAGCGATGAGTGCTGTGGTTTGGATCTTAAATGTCACCCAAAGGCCCATGTTCTAAAGGCTCTGTTGGGGCCTGTGGTGTGCTGAGGTGGCTGAGCCTTCAGGAGGTGGGGCCTAGTGAAGGGCGGTTAGGTCATGTAGGTGGTGTCTTTGAAAGGAATACTGGGGCCAGTCATCTCCCTCTCTCTCTACTGTTGAGAGAGAGTCGCCATGAGGTGAGCAGCCTCCCTGCCATGAGGCACAGCCTTGCCACAGGTCCAAGACAGCAAGGCCAGGGGAACTCAGACTAAAACCTCTGAAACCGTGAGCCAGAACAAACCTTTCTCCTTTGAAGTTGTTTACAGGGACTTTGCCACAGATGGACAGCGGACTAACACCAGGTGTGATGGGGTCATGCATCACCTGAACTCACAGTGGAGTAGCCATAGGAGAGGAACCCTAATAGCAGAAAGCCCTGGTCTTATTTAGGGGCTATGGGAAAACCCATTAATCTTCCTTGTAGAGGGCAAAATTTGAGACGTCTCTTCATCCCAAGGTAATCAAGTTAGAGATATCATCCTCGTTGGAGCAGGTTGATGTAGCTCTCACTTGGTTTGATTATATTTATCACAGTTTTAATTCCATATTCCTTCATTTCAATATCCTGGTTGTCTGGGAGTTATCCTTCATTGACTGTTGTTGTTTTTCCTCTTGATGATGGTCTGCACTTTTCTGTTTCTTTGGCTGTCTAATATTTTATTCAAAAAACACGCTGGATGGTGAACACTGCAGAGACATCGCTGATCCTCTCTGTTCTGTTATTCTCCTCTGAAGAGCATCAAGTCCTGTTCTCATAGGAAATTAAGTAACTGGATGCTCCCCTTGGTTTCACAGAGGCTTGGTTTTATATTTTGGTTGGATTTCTGTTAGTGTTGTCCTGAATTCTAGAATATAGCTCCCAATTCTGAGTTGCAGTCTTTTTTCCTTAGGTATGGCTGTTCTGGAATTTCAGTGGGAGCCCGAGTGTTTCCCAAGCCCCTCTAAAAGGGCAGGCCTTGAATTCCCTGCCCTAGCGGCAGGCGGCTAGCTGCTCGCAGCTCTGCTCACTGCTGTTTCCTTTAGGTTATTTGGATTCTTATTCTGTGCCTGTTCATTCAGGAGTCTGCCAAGGTTTTGGAAAGAGTTTGGGTACATGTGTTGGCCTCCCCGCTTCTGGCTCCCTGCTTTCCAGGGCTCCCTTCTAGGCAGCCTCCTGGCTGGCCACCCCAGCATGCCTGCATCACACCACTACAGCTTTCAGAGTCTTCTTTCCCATAATGCCTTGCATGTGGGTAGCAGGTGCACAATGAATATTCATACAGGACTAGGGGCCTAGCGTCACTGCCTGTCTTAGACTAAGCAGAGTGTCACACAGGTGCAGAGAATGGCCTGCAGGTCCTCAGGGTCTTGTGGGGTGACACTGGCTCAGCCTCTGAGACATCAGTTTCCTCATTATGTGAAAAACATCCTGGCTCACAGTATTGCTTGGAGGATTCAATCTGTTAAGACAGAGAGCTTATGACCCAGCACTTGGCACTCAGTAAACACTAGATGTCCTGGTGGCTACATTGCCTATCCAGAGCCTGGTCAGCTCCGTGTTGAGCAACCTCAAATTAAAAGATGGACTTTTCCAGGTTGCCAATTTGTAGGGGAGCTAAAATATCACTGGGGATACAGAAACTATGCGATCTCTTCACTCAGATTCTCACATATGGTGCCCTCTGTAGTAACAGAAATAGAAGCCAATAGTGCCATCAAGTGGGATATTGAAAAATAAGTGCTTCTCGCAGTGGCCAATCTGTCTGAGGATATGTTTGCGAGAATATGTTCCACTTTCAAGTCACAACAATTTGCCAGCATGCCACCAATCCCCAAATCAATTAGCAAAAGTTCACCTTATGTCAACAGTTACAGGGCTGAGTTTCCGAACCCAAATAATGCATTGGGGGGTGTGTGTGTGTGTGTGTGTGTGTACGCGCGCGTGCACGCGCCTCCAAAGTCAGTAGCAAGTAATGGATTAGCAGGGGCTCTGGGTTGTCGCCCTGTCCCCGGCGTGCACACAGCTGGGTCTGGCCTCAGTTTCCGGTACATGTGCTGGAAAAACAAAGCCAGCCGAGAGCCCCCAGCTCAGGGGCAGGGACGCAGGCGGTGCAGCAGGCCCTGCCCTGGCCGGCCCTTCCCAGCCCCGCGCTGCCGCCCAGACCAGTCCGACGGCTTCGCCGGCGCCGCCCGCATCGGCCCGGCCTCCCGGAAGCGCGTCCGTCCCGCGAGCGCCCCAGCGCACCGGCCCCGCGCCGCAGCCCGCAGCCCTCCCGGGCCGCCCGCGCCTGGGCGCAGAGCCATGGTGCGCCCGGCCGGCGGGAGGCGGGAGCAGGAGCCCGGCGGGACAGGGGTAAGGGGCGCGCGGAGGGCCGGCCGGACGGGGAGCACCTGCCGTGCCGCGGTCTGGTCTGGTCGAAGAGGACCCGGGGCCTGGAGCTGGAAAGAGGCTGCAGAGGGGCAGGAGCGTGCCAGGGGCAGGAGCGTGCCAGGGGCCGGAGCGTGCCAGGGGCAGTGAGAATCCAGCCTAGCTGGAGGGCGGGTGCTGGGATCCGAGGAAGGCTGGGCTGTGCTTCCCTGGGAGAGTCAGCCTGGGCCTGGTGGGGAGCGCCAAGCCCCGCTGGAGAGCAGGGAGCCTGGACAGCTCAGTATCCCGACCCAGAGACCCAAGGGGCTTTGCTCCTAATCTCTCCAGGGGTTCCTGTGCTGGGTGCGGCTCGATGGGAGCTACCCGCCATGGGGTGAGCTGGGTCCCTCCATCCCGCCCTGGGGAGGCAGGCCCCTCTTCTCCGCCCGGCTTGGTATGTCGGTCCAGAAGGCATGGAGACCTGGGAAGGTAAACAGTGTCAGCTCAGCCGATAAGCTCCCATCCTCTCTAAGATTCCTTTCTGGCCCTAGAATTGACTCTAGCCTGGCCTTTCAGTGGGCGGATGATGGAACCAGGGACCCCAGTTCTCTGCTGGACTTTTCCAAGCCACAGAATGGATTTTGCTGCCTGGTCAATGTGCACACCTGATCCCGGTGTCCCTGGCCTGCTGTTCCAGGTCAGGAGTGAAGTCCTGGACAACTCTAGGCGTCACCTGCCCTTGAATCTCATTAGCCTGTCCCTCCCCAGGCCCAGAGCTGATTGAATGTAATTAGCAATTAATTGGATGTCTGTGAACCCGTCCACTTGAGAAACATGCTGAGGTCAAGTGTGGACAGCTGGGAGTGCTGTGATTCATTCGCCCCAGGTGGCATTTCCCCTTTGTGGAGAGCGTGCAGGCATTCCTTCATCCATTTACTCAAGACACACGTACCAGGTGCCAGCTGCAGTCACCAGGCAGGGAAGCGCTGAGGAGCACTCTGCTTTCACTGACACGTGGGGAATGGGAGAGAGAAAGGAGCCAGCCAGCAGATACATCACGTTGTTTCAGAGAGTGATACCTGCTGCAAAAACAAAGGAAAGGCAACCACCACAACAAGAACAGTGAAACAAATGAGAGAAATCGGCCCAGAGCAAGAAAGGGTAGCAAGGGAACCTTCTAGATGAGGTGGGGAAGCGGTACCCTTGTCAGGCCCCACAGATCTGGAGGCACAGGACACAGTGTCCTCTGTTCCCGTGAGTGGAGACTTGGAGGCTGCCTGTAGGGGATCAGTCAGTGATGGGCGAGTGGTGACAGCCCCCTCTGAAGTCCTGAGAATGGGTCTTGTTGGGAAGCTGCAGCCCGAGGTGGAGATCTGCGCGTCCTCGAGGACATCTCTGCAGTCTCCTTCACTCATCCATTTCTTCATTCATTCAACATGTTTATTTGCTGGCCTGTATGTCTCAGGTACTAGTCCAGGTTTTAAGGGTACATTAGTGAACAAGATAACCCCCACTATCACCCCTGAGACATTATTTTCTGTTGGGGAGAAATGGACAAAAAACCCCAATAATTTTAATGTCATGTTAGATGAATGCTATGCAGAAAAAAGCATAAGGGGTTTGAAGGTGACGGGGCTACAGTGGTCCAGAGGGTGATCAACACAGGCCAAGCAGAAGAGGTGAAATTTGAGCAGAGACCTGAATGAGGACAGGACACAGCTATGTGACTCTGGGGAAAGAAGATTGCAGCCCAAGGGAAGAGGGGGCTTGAGCAGGCTGGATGTCTGGAGGAGCAGGGTGAAGGCAGGTGGGCTCTGGGAGGCCTGCAGGATCTGAAAGAGCTCCTGAAGGAGGCAGCAGCGAGCTTAGCCCGTGCACAAAGCACAGGGCGCCCCCAGCGGCTGTGCGGAGAGTTACAAGCTCCCACCAGAACTCAGGAGTCAGGCCTGGTAGTTCACACCAAGCAGGCAGGAGATGGTCACCAGAGGTGGACAGCCTGCCTCCTGGCGGAAGAGTTCGTCCACACATTACAGGTTTACACAGAGAACTACAACAGAAAGCAGATCCAAGGTTTTGGAACCAGTAAAGACTGGGAACTGGAGATTGTCTTCTGGGACAATTCCAATAATCTAGTCTTTTGTCTTAAAGTTAATTATGTGATCTGTTTAGGAGAGTTTATCCCTCTCCTCAAAAAAAAAAAAAAAAAAAAAAAAAAATTCTAGCTGGAGAGCATGTGGTAATTGACATTTGTTGAGCACGTACTGTAGCCAGGCCCTCCTTTTAAGTACCTTATGTGCAGAAAAAGCAAATAATTCTCTCAGCAGGTCTGTAAGGTATATGCTCTTGCTCTCCCATTTCACAGATGAGAAAAAGGGCCCAGAGATGCTAAGAAGGATGCCCAAGTTTTCAGGGGAGGTGAGTGAAGAAGCCGAACTCACCATTAGGTGGGTGGCACAGTCTCTGAGCCAACGCTCCTAGCCACTGTGCTGTTGTAACATCAGAGAGTCAACCTCAGGCTCATGCAGCGAGAGTCTCCACGGAGAGAGTCTATCAAGGGGGGGCTCCTTCTGCTGGCCCAGCTTTTAGAGAGGTACAGAGTTGACAGTTGCAGTGGGTCCCTTTATAAAGTAGTTGTGACTGTGGCTTATTCCTATGACTGCTGGCCATAGGCCGGGGTGAGGACACGGGTACACAGTGAACACTATAAATGCACACCAGGTCAGCTTGTAGATTCTCTTCTGTTCTGCCCCAGTGTGAGGCCCAGCCTGGCACCCAGGGCTGGGTTTCCTGTGACCCTCAGCTGTCATTGCCTGCCTGCCTTAGAGGTCGGCTCTGTTCCCACCACTCTCTCTCCCCCAGTCCACTCTGGGACACCCGGATCAGGGACACCATTGCAGTTTAGCTAAGGGTGGGGAGCAGTGGTCTGGAGGCAGTTGGTGTCTTAGTCTGTTTTCTGTTGCTCTAACAAAATACCTGAGACTGGGTAATTTATAAAGAGTAAATGTTCTGGAGGCAGGGAAGTCCAAGAGCAATGTACTGGCACATAAATAGGAGGACTTAATTAAGTCATTCTTCAACAATCCATCTTCAAGACATGTGGATGCATTTCATCCTTTTTCAGGAAGGGTAGAATATCTCATTGAAGGGAGGTACCATGTTTATGGAGCCAGTCACTGTGGGCTTATAGTTGCTTTCCTTATTTTTATTTGTTTGCTATGATAGACAAAATTCATTAAGCTTCTGTGTACATCACCTCTCTCACTTCTGTGGCTGTTCCAGCGGGAGAACTCCTAAATGTGGCTTATACATACATGCAGGTTATGTGTGTTCTAGATCATGGCTGATGATCCCAGTCTGCTTTCCAGAAATGAACATGACTATGTACTAGTGAGAGTGCGATTCCCCACAGTGCCACCCATTCACTGTACCACCAACCTTCTTTTCTTGCCAGTGTGACAGATAAAAAATGTTATCATACTGTAGTTTGAATGGGCACTTCTTTCTCGTGAGTCTTACATGTTTTGAGCTATTGGTCTTTCTGTGTGTTGTTCATATCCTTGGTATGTTAGTTTTCTGTTCCTATAATAAAATGCCTTAGACAACCAACTTATAAAGAAGGAAGGTTTATTTTGACTTGCAGTTTTGGAGGTCTCTGTTGCAGGTCAGTTGGCCCTATAGTTTTGGGCCTGTGGTGAGGCAGTGCATCATAGAAGGAGCATGTGTTGAGCAAAGCTGCACAGCTCATGGTGGGGAAGTGAGAGAGAGAGAGAGAGGAAGGAGCTGAGATCCCATCATCCCCTTTGAGTGCAGCTGTGATGTAATCCTCCCACCAGTCCTCCCTCACAAAGGCCGGGCCACCTCCCAATAGCACATGGACCATGGACTAAGCCTTTAACACATGTTCTCGGGGGACTGTAGCACTTGTCCTATGAGTTAAATCTGACTTTGGTCTTCATTATTGATTATTGTACATAAGAAGTCTTTCCTCCCAAATCCCTAGTCCCCACGAGTGTCCTCATGTCTGCACCCACTGTGCTGAGCAGACATTCTGGATTGTTTCTGATTGGCTTATTCTTGGAGCTGGATTTATTTTAGAAAAATATATGGTGTTGATTTGAACCCAGGGGCGCTTAACCACCAAGTCACATCCCCAGCCCCTTTTATATTTTATTTAAAGACAGGGCCTTGCTGAGTTGCTGAGGCTGGTTTTGAACTCATCCTCCTGCCTCAGCCTCCCAAGTGGCTGGGATTACAGGTGTGCACCACCAGGCCCAGCTCAAGACAGTGCTTTTTTTAATAAAAAGATGTATCTGACTGCGAGGTGTATACTCAGCTTGTTGCTTCTGATGATCAGACTGCGCTACGGCTGGAGCTAATGGAATTAACGCGACAGCCAGTTCTTGTTGGATCAGTCTAGAAAGGTGGTTTGGAGAAGTGTTACGGGGAACCTTGAGTGCCGGGGAAGATTGGGTGGGTGGAAAGGGTGACGCGGGGACACACACAGGATGTTCAGGGAAGGGCCCGTGGACTGCTGGGGCTCAGGGTGGGGGACAGGGGAGGGTGGCCCTAGGGGAGGAGGGAGAGGTCGCAGACGGTCCCTGAAGTGTCAGGGAGAGGCAGGGGTGGCATTGGGGTGGAGGGATCCAGTTGTAAGGGTTTCCCAGGGCAGGAGCAATCTCCCGGTGCGCCCTGCAGTTCTCCAGATCAGAGGCTGTGCCAGGGTGGACAGAGGCCTGCAGGAGGCTGAGGCAGTGGACGAGGCCCCAGGGGCAGCGTGCAGGTGTGAGGCCCCGCGGGGCTGGCCTGGCGCAGAGCTAGGGAGGCGCTCAGGGTGCTTACAGGTGGTGAGGTCTGAATCCTGCTGGAGATTCCCGTGGGCAGTTGGGACTCTGGGCTGGAGAGGGCCTGTGGCTCTTCAGTGAGTTGCTGCGAGGTGGGTATATGGGAGTGAAGTCTCCCTGGAAGGCTGTGAGGGCAGGAGAGCCAGTGCCAGAACGGAGCCGGGGCAGGCCGGCCAGGAGGAGGGGTGGACGGGCTGCGCCAGCCCCCGGAGCGTTTGGAACAATCTCTTCTGGCTGAGGGCTCAGGAAAGCATCCTCCTGGAACCAGTTCTCTAACATTCTGTGTCTTGGGCAGAGGCGTGGGGGTTACAGATCACAAGGCCCAAGGAACGATCCCACCTTCCAGGAGGCCAGTGGTGCAGCCCGAGGGTGCCCCTGGGGAGTGTATGGATGTGCTGAGGCAGAGAGGACGACGGTAGCCTCAGGAAGCTCAGGTGTGCAGGCTCAGGCCCCCGGGCAGAAGCTCAGAGGCTCCAGCACTGTCCCTGCTGGGAGCTGCCCAGCCAGGCTGCCCCTTTGTTTCCCAAGGGTGACCCGAGAGAGGGATCTGGAAAGCTTGGGGCTTTGTTGCTAGGGGCCAGCTTGAGCATGGGCACCCCCAGGAGAGCAGGCTCAGGAATCGCCCTGCTCTGAGTTGCGCCTTCCTGCTTCGCCTTGTGAGAGCATACCTGTTCCTGTGATGACTCCTGCCTGCTCCTCCTGCACACCTGGGTTCCTGTTCCCTGGGGCCTGTGAATTAAACTGACAAAAGACACATTAACAGAAGCAGAAAAAGCCTTCTATGGGAAGACAAATAGGTTTCTGTAGGAAAAATGGATGGGTTTTTAGGAGAACAGAGAAGAGAGAGTTATTGGTAATGTTTGTGCAGACATGATCTCACCATCGTCTTTGGGGCTGTAAAGATCTCCCAGGGAAAGGATCTGGGGTGGCCTTGACTTCTCTTCTCCTTTCTGGGAGTAGCTACTCCCTGAAGAAGGGACTTTGGCAGCCTGTTCCCCAGAGGTCGCTTCTTGTAGTCTTGTAAGAGAAACTCCAGGAAGGACTCCTTTCTGTAACTGTTGGATGTCAAGTGTCTTCACCTTTAAATGGTTTCTATGCCAACTCTGGGCTTCCAAGTCTATTCTCACACCTACATCAGAGAGGTCAGAGTGGCAGCCACTTGAAAGACAGTGATAGTGAAGGCCAAGCCCAGCAAACACTGCCAGTGCTGTGGCACACGCCTGTGATCCCAGCTACTCTGGAGGCTGAGCAGGAGGATTGCAAGTTCAAGGCCATCCTGGGCAACTTAGGGAGACCTTGTCTCAAAATAAAATAAGAAGGGCTGGGATGTGGCTCAGTGGTACAGCACCTCTGGGGTTAACCTCCAGTGCCATAAAAACAAAATACAGCCTACCTGTGCAGATCCTCTGGACTCTCCTTGCCTGTCCCTCCATAATTCTCGGCCTCCTCCAGCAATGGGGGGTACAGAGGCTGTGAAGGAGTCTGCCAGCCTCCGTGTGAATGGAGGACTCCAATCACTATTGAATCCAATGAATTTACTTTGCTAATACCTTTCTTATTTTAGATGATGATAAATACATACTTATTTTTAAAAATGAGGTACATTCCAAACAAAATTTCCATAAAGAAATTAAAACTTCATATTTGGTTCCCATGCGGATTATCAATTGTTGTTTTCCTGTTTTATTGCCTAAATCAACAAGGTTTGAAAAAATAGAGGTCATATGAATATATAAATGGTTTTCTTACTTAATATGCTGTAAGCATCTTTCCACTTCATTAAATACTCTTCGAAAACAAAAGCGCTAGAGGGTGCGTGGGTCTGCACATGGCCATGTGATAGTCGACCAAGTATCTGATTCCCAGCAGTGAATATTGAAGGCCTGAGCATTTTTGGCGCTGTACGTAACGACGCACACATGTGCTTCAGGAGCTGTTTTGTAGGTGACTTCTGGTGCCAGGCAGACTGGAGATGGAGAGAGAATAACTAGAGCCCAACCCAGAGAGGGCAGACCCACAACTGGGGGCTGCGGGGCCAGTGCCCATCTTTAAAACTCACTGTGTTGGGAGAGGCTGGGAGGGGAGGCCCAGAGGGGAGGCCGGGCAAACCTTCATGCTGGGGCAGTGAGAGTCCGGTGCTGGGTCCAGGTACTCACCTGTCTGTAGACACAGGGTGTCTTCTGTTTGAGTGGCAGGGTAGGGACAGCCTCCTTAAGTTAGGGTTGGGCAATCAGGTGCAGCAATAGAAGCTCCCTTTTCCCTTGGACAGTCACTTCCTGCCCTTCTCCGGGAGACCGAGGGCAGCCTGTGCAGTCCTGCATGTTGGGAGGTGGGCAGTGATTTACCCCTGGACTTTTCCCTGTCCTCCCTGTCCTGATGCTAAGTTAGGAGACCTGCCCTCCAGAGGGGGCGCCTTTGTCCCCCAGCGCCTCACTCTGGCCCTTGGGAGTCCACCATCAGAGGCCACGGGGTGGTGAACGTGACCTGTGGAGGATGTGCAGGAGTTCTGTCTGCCCTGCTGAGGCCCTGACTCTGCAGAGGCCGAAGGCTGGAGAAAGAAGTCCCTGGCTGCCTTATACCCAGGCTTCCCCAAGGGAAAAAACTTTTAGTGTCAAATTCAGGGGTTCTGGAACCCTCTAAGTCGCTTCAGGCCTCCTCCTCGCCCTGCCAGGTGGCTGGTACCCCTGGAAGGTCAGTATTTAAGTTCCATCCCCTTGAGAGCTATGGTAAGCTGCCGGGTTGAGAGGAAACAGCATCAGGCTTACGCCACCGCAGTATCTCTGCTGGCTTGAAGAGAAGGGCTGCCTCCCTTTCCACATCTGTAGCATGTGGGTGGTCAGCGGGAGAGCGGAAGGTGTGCTTGCTGGCATCCGGTTCCTAAGTTCATATCCCAGTGTTTCCACTCACTGCCTGTGTGAGCTTGCGTGACTGCTGAGACCCTCAGTCTCCTCCTCTGTGGTGTGGGTTCAGACACCCCTCCCCCATGCACAGCCCTAGAGCCTGGTGCTGCAGAGGGCCCAGTGAGTGTCGGCAGGGGCCTCAGGGAAGCCAGTGCAAGTCGAGTGCCCGTCCCCCTTCCTCTGCTGCCCCTGCTCTCTCCCCTCTGCCTCCCAGGAGGGGCAGACTGTGCTGGCATCCCCAGGGTGCCTTCTTAGAAGGTGGCCTGCACCCGTCCTGGCTCAGTGAGAGAGAAGCCACCCTGCTACCACCTTGCAGAGCAGCTTCCTCTGTAAAGCAAACAGGAAGTTGCTCCCCAGGGCTGTGGGCACATCTGTGTGGCCAGGCAGGAGGCCGCCTGTCTTCTGGTCCTGGGGAGGGGCACAGAGGGCCGAGGAGAGAGCCCCGGAGTTGGGCCGGAGGACCCAGCATGAAAGCTGCCAGCTGGCAGGGCTCTGGGCGCGGGACCCAGTACACGCCCTGCTGGCCTCCACCGCCCTGCTGGCCTCCACCGCCCTGCTGGCCTCCACCGAGGAGCCTCTGCCTGAGCGTTGCTCCCTGTGGTCCTGGGAAGATGAAAGTCACAGCAGGACAGGAAGGAGCCGGGGTGCTCAGGACGGGCAGGGGCGTCTGGGAGCTGGGTGTACCAGGAACCTCTTGGCCCACCTCCCGCTCGCAGGGTGCACCCAGGCCACGGCCTGGAAGGGAGGGTGGGCGGTTATGTTGCTCGTGGTGTTGTCTTGAAGTGACTCAAGCCTTGGTTCCTCATCAAACATCTGTCACACAGGCGCCCTGGTGCACAGTGACGGGACCGCCCTTGCCCTTGAGCAGCTCCCAGTCAAGGGGGGCTGTAGACTCAGGAAGGAGTGGAGGGGCAGAGCCCGGGCTGGGGAAGGGCGCAGATCCTGCCAGGTGGCCTTCTGGCTCAGAGGAGCAGGCTGCTGTGGAAGGCTGGGGAGGCTGGACCCCAGGGCACAGCCTGGTGAGCAGGCGATCCGCCCTCCCCTCCTGGCCACCTGGCTGCTGCCCATCGTCCCCTCAGCCTCGCTTGTCCCAACCTCGCGTGGCCCCTCTCCAGCCATCACTTTCTCTCCTCATCTTCCTCTACTTTGCAGTAGCTTTTGGCAAAGCCAGCCACTTCCGCCTTCTGAAGCAACCTCCTCTGGTCCGAGTGACAGTGCGCTTTCTCTCTCTGTCACTGACTTCATGGTCCCTGATCAGTTGCCTTTGCAGATTCTCTGGTCCCGTCCTGCTGGGCTCTGCCTCCCCTGGCTCCGATGACCTTTCTGCTGGTCACCCACACTGCCCTGCGCTCCAGTGTGATTCTCGGTTGCCAGCTTGAATATCTCAGCTAGCTCAAACCCGGTACTGAGCAGGCCCAGCCCTTGGGCTTTCTCTGTCCAGTTCTTCCTATTTCTGTAAATATCACTGTCACCACTCATGCAGCTGCTCGAGCTGGAATCCTGGAAGGTGCCTTGACTTCTTGCCCGTCTTTCCTCCCCTTTGAGCAGGAGTTCTGCCTGGCTGTCCTGAGTGTGCATCCCAAGTCCCAGGCCCGCCCTGCTCCTCTGGCCCCGTCTGAGCAGTCCTCCCTCAGCTGGACAAGCACCTAGGCGTGACTGGCCTCCTTGCTCTCACCCGCCGTCTGTTCTCCATACAGCAGACAGATACCTCAAAAACAAATTCACAGATACGTAAATGCTTCCTGACCTGGCATTTGCCCACCCTGAGCGGTGCCTTGGCTTACTTTGTGGACCTGGTGGGGTGTGCAGACTCTTCCCCTACACACCCCTGGCCCAGCTTCTTCCACTCTGGCCTGCTTTCTGTTCTCTGAGCTTGTGGAGACCTTTCCCATCCCAGGCGAGAGGGAGACCTGCAGTTCCCTCGGCCCTCCCTGGCTGCCCCTCCTCCTGGACAACGTGTCTGTGGGCTCCAGGGGCCTCCCTGACGTCCCTCCACGGCTGGCTCAGCCCTGCTGCCTGCCGTCATTTCTCTCCTGTCTTTCATCAGGATTCTGTCAGCCCATGATTTATTCCATCACCAGATTGGAAGCTCCCTGCAGACAGACTCCTGGGGTTTCCTTCCTGATGGGTTAAAGGTTCTACCAAAGGGATGCTTGGGGCAGGTGCTGACCAGCCTCAGTGGAATGGCACAGGCCCCCGGGCTGGGGCCTGAGGGGAGGGTTTTTGCATGAGGGCCTGGTGACCAGGTCTGACCTGCCCAGCGGGGCAGAGAGTTGTGACATCTGTGTGAGAAATTGCAGCCAGGCCTGCGGCAGGCAGTTTGAGGAGCTTGTGAGCGAGGCCTGCCCTGTCAGTCTCAGAAGGTGAGGGGTGTGAATGAGGCTGAAGCCCTGTCGTGGAGGGCAGGCCTCTGCCGTCCTACCTGATCTCCCTCCTCACTTTGCAGCAGCCTAGAGGCCAGGCGTCAGCTAGAATCTGGGCCTCCTGGGAATGTGGCCTCTCCTGTGGCCTCAACTCCCTCCTCTTCCCCACCCTGCCTCCTATCACAAGTTCACCAGGGTGGAGACCTGGCCATGGCCCCAAGTCCTGTCCACCCCGCTGGCCCCCACTGGCCCTGCAGTCAGCGCTCTGGCCTCCCTTCAGCCCAGTCAGGGTTGCACAGAGCAGCAAGGCCCTGGGCCGTGGGAGGAGAAGGCCATGCAGCCTCAGAGGCATAGTGTTCCGGGGATCCTGGGCACCCCGTGTGGTGGAGGGAAGGGGACTCCCTTGTGCCACGGGGAAGGGTGTGGCTAGAATGGAGCCCTCTCAACAATGGGCCAGGTGGCCTGGGACTGAAGGCACAACTCTGCGGATCTGCCTGAGGAAGAGGTCCCTGGACAGCGAGGTGGACTCTGAGTCTGGAGCTCTCGGGTGGGGTGGGGTCTTTGGACCTTCCACAGAGAAGGCAGGGGGGCTGAGGCTGAAGAAGGGGACTGTGCAGTGAAGAGAATGGACAGCGGGCGTGGCCCCTGCAGCCGCTGTGCCAGGAGTCTGCGTGGGGAACGATGGGACCAGGGTCGGCTCCCGGGCTCAGAGACTCAGTTCAGACCCCAGCTTTGTGCCTGCCCAGCTGTGGTGGCCTAACCTCCCTGAGCCTGTCTCCAGATCTGCATAATGGGTACAGTAAAGGGTCTTAAAGCAGGTGGGAGAACCCATCAAGGAGTGGTTGGGGACACTTTGTAACGGCAAGGCAATTGTATCCGGGGTCATTGGCATCGGTGATACGAGACAGCCACGCAGAAATTGAAATATGTTAAAACGGAAAAGAAGAGTTGCCTGGCTGGGGACCCTCCTGTCTCTACCGGGTGCGCTGCCGGTGACTGCGCTGGGGTTGGGGAGCTGGGCGGAACCACGAGGAGGAAGGAGGAGGGGTGTGTCGCAGTCCTGGCCTTGGCACCTTCCCCTTCCCTCTCCAGGCCCTTCCTGGTGGAGAAGGTCAGAGCAATGGCAGGTTCTTCCTGGGCTGGGAAGGGCCCCCAGGGAGCGGGCCGTGGGGAAGGGCTGGGGCACTGCAGCTGGGTGCCGAGGCCTGGCCTGTGGGCAGGAAGTGTGAGGTGCGGAGCCCTGGGGAGCAGGAGGGGTGTGTGTCATCGTGATGAGGGGAGCGGAAGTCGGAAGCGCCAGCCGCCACATTTGTAGGGCAGACGACTGTTCGACAGGAAGTGTTCCCAGGACTGGGGGACCCAGAACAGATCCCCACTTCTGGGCCCTTTGGAGGTGAGCTGGGAGGACCTGCCCAGGGAGGGGCTGAGAGGGATGGGGGGCTAGAATGTGAGCCACATGTGGGGCCCTTGTGACAGGGGCTGGGGACGGGTGGGCAGGCAGGAGGCGAGGGCCTGGGCCCCCCTTTGCACCTACTGTGTGCACCTGGCCTGAGCCTGGACCCTCCCCTCCCCTTCCTCCTCTCCATCTCCTCCTCTCTCACCTGCCCGCCATCTGGCCCTGCTCTGATGTTGCCTGTCCCCAGAGCTCCTGGAGGTGTGCAGTGGTGAAGGTCAGGGGCTGAGGAGGCCTTCCCAAAGCCCCAGGGCCATCTGTGGCTGAGGCCCAGGCAAGCCCTTGTCCTAGACCCCAAGGGAGGGAAGCCCCAGGCCTTGGGGCTGGGTGGCTCTGGGTGTGGTTGCTGTGGGGTTGGAGATGCAGGCTCCACCGTTAGAGGGAGCCTCACCTTGTATCTGGGGCCCCACCCAGGGAGACTCAGGTTAGGGCAGTGGTGCTCTGCCTACTCTCTGGTTTCTGCCTGTTTTCTCTGGTGGGAGCCTGTTGTCCTGAGGTGCAAGAGGACCCCTGTCATTCTCAATGTCCCTATTTGAGCCAGCCTAAGGCCATTTGTTATCCTGGAATTCAGTGGCGCCTCATGGAGGGAAGGCCCCAGCCACTGCCCTCTTACTTCAGAGGCTAAAGTCACCCTGCTGGAGTCGAGCTGCTAGGAGGCTGGGAAGATGACCTGCCCTCAGCTGACTATAAGTCCCCCTGAGACAGCTGGACCTCAGCTAGCCCCCTCCTGGGGCTGTGGAACTGCTCACGGCCCTTCCTGTGGCCAGGGAACCACCCAGCATAGGGATGAGCACCAGCTGCTGGTTCTTTGTGGGAGGACAGGAGACATCCAAAATTCTGATGAGGGGACAGTCCCAGGTATTCTGGGGCTCTTTGGTTCACGCCCCACCCCCACCTCCTCCCCACCTTTTCTGCTCCCTTCCTGAGCCCCAGCTGGTTCCGCCCCAGGTACCCTCCCACCCCAGCTCTCTCACCCTCCCGTGCACATTTGCATGAAGGCTCCTGGGCTTGGGCCGGATGTGGGGCCTCCCTGATTAGTTCTCTCAGGGCTCCAGGTCCCATGCAGGCGGGGGCCTCTGTCCTGCAGTTCAGACCAGGGAATTCCACCAGAGGCTCATTCCCATGGGCAGGCTGTGCAGGACTGGGCCGCCCACCTCCAAGCCCTAGACAGGCATGAAAACTTCCAAGGTGAAAAGAAGGAAGGTCCTGGCTGGTCTGGAGGCTGAGAGGCCTGGTGGAAGATGGATGGGCTCCTCCTCCCAGAGGCTGAGGGCGGACATGTGACAGGCAGAGCCTGGCAAGGAGCTTGCTGGCTGTTGTGGGGTATTCTGGCCTCTCTGGGGGGATGGCAGTGTTGTAGGGACAGACGAGACAGGACACCGGATGGGAAACAGGAAGCAGGGTTATCTGACTGCAGTCGGTTCAGAGGGTACAGCTTTTGCTGTAATCAATTAATCCCCCGAACCCCGAGTTGAGGCAGTTCCAGAACTTTATACCCATCATGTAAGGGGAGGGGCTCAGACGTCCACAGTATGCAGGAGTTCACACACAGCAGCTTTTTCTTTCACTGTTCTGGGCAAGTTAACCCTTCAAGGACAGCACCTGAGAAGGGAGAGCTGCTTCTCCCCTTCTCCCCTGCCAGCTGTTACCATGGACCCCAATTACTAACATCTTCTCTTTTTTCTGAAATGTAAACATCTCTGTGAAGCTCAGTCCCAAGGCCAGAGGCCTTGTTAAAGGATCTGTCCTTGTTACGCTCTGCATTTACAAACCCGCTTCCTGCTTTTAAAAAAAAAAAATTATGAACCATTATATGTTGCTACACTAGATAGTCCAAAAATGTTGTTGAAAAACTAGTTCAGCACCTGGAGCACTGACCTCTTTTAGGCCGGTGACCAGCAAGACAGAGCAACAGGAAATAGGAACTGTAACTACATTGAACTCTTCTGTAGAGACTCCTTTGCTGATAGTCCTAAGATCACTTATGGTACAGATTTCTGGAGAAGGTTAATTAAGATTTTCTGTGGAGGCAGGGTGCCACTACATCCCCTCCTTTAATGATGCTCCCTATAATCTAATCCTTTAAATTTAAGAGCATCATTACCATTATCTTGAGTTAATGCCAAAACCTTAGTTGTTGTCCTTCTTTCAACAGCAGCTTCGACAGTGGACCCGATAGCTTTACTGCACAATGGAGCCAAACAGGAGCAATATAGGGGTCCACAGCAGAATATCTATTATGCCAATTAAGCTTTTAAATCCACCAACAGTTGAAACCCATTCTCCAAATGGTCCCAAACTTTAATGTCCTTCCAGGGTTGAACTGGCACCTGTGCTGCTTTTCTTATGTTGTTGGCTATGTCCTTTAATTGATTGTCCCAAATCATCTATTTGGATATAACAGTTGGCGCTGTTGAACTTTCCGCATTTTTTTTTCTTCCTCAGCCAGTAGATAATCTAACGCCAAGCGGTTTTGGTAGATAACCGCTCGCATCTGGGTCTGTTGTGTGGCTAGGAGGTCAAAGGCTGTGGCAGGCTGATTAGTAATAATCTTTAGTACAGCTTGTAAGCGAATAATTCTGTTCAGCACGTAAAAAGGGGTTCTAGAGCCCCAACGGCCGTCTTGTGCCCAGGTGGCAGGACCATAGCGGCAATAATCCTCTGGGGTGGCCAGTCATTTTCACTGCAAGATTGGTGACCTCTCAGATCATGTTCTTTCCCAATGGACCTCTTTTTCTAAGACCTCTTAGCCTTAGATCCTCATGCGAGGGGATCCCTAGGTCTTTTCCAGTTGCATTAGACAGTAGGAAAAATCCAGGCTTAGTAGTACAGGTTCCCCTCCGGTTTGTTGGGAGGGGGGTATATGTCTTTTTGCCACAAATCCAAAAGAGCCCATCCCAGTTAGAGGGAGTCGGATTGCTTCAGAATTTCTGGATCTCAGGGATGCCCCGAAGAGAACTGATTTGGTTAGTGTCTGTACAGGTACAGTTAAAAAGAACTCCTTTTTCATGGGGCCTTTTGCATATTAGACCATTAATTCCCAGTTACCCTGGGTTATCTGCCCAAAACCAAGTCGGTTTCTCTGGCTACCAGGCAGTGATCCAAAACAATATTCTATTACTCTTACATGGGGTTTTATTGACCTATCAGGCGTGTTGGGTCCAAATCTGCTAATACATTCCTCACCAAATACTTCTAAAGTGAGGACCCAGACTTGGGGCCTTTCACTTTTTATAGTTTTCCATGTTAGAGGCGAAGTGTCCAGCAGCCAGCAATTCCAAATTCCATTGGTAAAATCCCTGGGTAAGTTTATCCCCTTTATATTGGGGCCCAATGCAAGCCATGCGGACTTTTTCCTTTTCCTTTCCAGAGACAAACAGTCACCCATCTATAGCATTTCTCTGGTGGGACAGGTCCTAAATATGTCTTTTCTCACCTCTTAGTTATAGTAGATTGGCTTGACACATGGTTCACATGATCTCCCTTGCTGGGGTAGGACTAGGACAGAGTCCCCTGAGATTCTCAAAGGCGACCAAATTAAATGATAGACCCACATTTTCATTAGCATAGGTTAAACAGCATAAGCTAACAAAGCCAAACTCATAACACCAAACAAATCCTAGAAAACCTATATAAGCAAGATAAAAAGTGTAAATGAAATTTTGCTACTAACAGTCCAGTCAGCAGGAGTTAGTTATCAAACCAGCAGCAAAAAACCCAACAGAGAACTAAATACATCTAGAAGCAAAGGGTAGCAATACGTCACAGTGTAAGAACTCTCTTAGAGGCTGAAAGAGTCCGTTAGTCCTGGTGGTAAGCTTATCTTCCACTGTGTGTTGATCAGCCAGTCTTTCCCGAGTGGCTGAAACAGGACCGTAGTCTCCTCAAGCTTTGGCCGTGTGTAGAGCAGTCAGCTTCCAGAGTGACTGGAGCAGGGCTGTGGTCCTTCTGATCCTCAAGCTTCCCTGGTGCTCCTTTTTCCAGATGGCCAGCTTCAAGGGTGTAGCAGAGTCCGGAGTGCAGTCCCAGTCCACAGCCGCAGGCTTGAGTCTGGTGTGATGAATCCAAGTTCTTATCGCTGCAAATTTTACTACAGTTGGGGTGGATAAAATAACAGTGAAAAGATTCTTCCAAGGGGGTTTTAGGGGTTGAATATTTTATTCTTTGACCCAGACCGAATCTCCATGAGTGTGCATCTGTGGTCAAATTTATTGGCGATCTTTCTCTAACCCATTAGTTGAGAACCTGTAAAGTTTTCCCCTAAGGCCTGAAGCTATTGCCTCGTTGTTAATTCCCCTATTTCTCTTAAGTCTCCCTGCAATCCCATGATAAGGGAGGGGGCCTCCTGTATAGTATCTCATAAGGAGAGAATCCAGTCTTCCTAGCGGGAGTGGATCTAATCCTCAACAGTGGAATCGGGAGAAGTTCATCCCAATGTAAGTGAGTCTCCTGACATAGCTTACCCAATTGAGCCTTTAAAGTCCTATTCACCCTTTTAACTTTACCAGAACTCCGTGGCCTATAGGCAGTGTGTAACTTTCATTTGATATTTAAACTCTTAGCCAATAATTGCATCACCTCTGCCACAAAAGCTGGCCCACTGTCCGAGCCAATAGTTATTGGGATGCCAAATCTGGGACTATAGTATCTCCCCGAGGAGCATCCTGGCTACCTCCCTAACCTTTTCAGTGTGGGTTGGAAAGAAAGGCTTCCACCCAGCCAGGGCATGAGCACCCAAAAACCAAAAGATATTTATAGCCCCGTGAGTAAGGTAGTTCAGTGAAGTCTATTTCCAGGCCTCAAACGGTGCTTCTCCTGGAGTTTGCATTCCTGGTGGAAGCTACGGCCCCTGGCAAGGATTGTTGCAAGTACAAACCTCACATTGTTCACAGATCACCCAGGTGATGCTCGTGAGCCAGGTGACATAAAAATGCTAACTCAGAACTGTCTCAAGTGCTGCACACCCAATATGTGTCCCCGTGGAACTGTCTGATAAAGGCCGGGCGAGAATCTCCAGGATGGCTATGTGGCCATCGGAGAATCCCCACCATCCACCTGGGAGATGACTTCCTTTCCAGTCTTAAACCAATTACTTTTATGTTGGGGATATTTTGGCTCCCAGTCTGTTAGAGGGTCAGGCAGAAGGGCAGCATTTAAATCTGGGACTGGATTTTCTTTTTGTGTCTTGCAGGCAGTTAACCTGGCCTCTCTGTCAGCTCTCTGGTTGTCCTGAGCGACCACGATGTTCCTCCTTGATGACCCTGGCAATGCATAACCGCAGCTTTTCTGGGAGCCTACACTACATCCAAAAGTTTAAGAATTTTCTGCCCGTACTTTATGTCTTCTCCTCCTGAGTTGATTAGTTCCCTTTCTTTATATATGGCCACATGAACATGAAGGGTAGTGAGCGCAAATTTTGAGTCTATAAATATTCACACAGATTTCTGCTGTCAACCCAAGTGCTCAGGTCAAAGCAATAAGTTCTGTTGTGTGTGTGTGTGTGTGTGTGTGTGTGTGTGTGTGTGTGTGTGTTTTGAAGTTCCATGAAGCAGAGGTTCTGCCTCAGCAGTGGAGTCCGGAGTGACCACTGTATAGCCAGCAAAACGAACCCATCTTTTGTAAAACTGCTTCCATCTGTGAAATACTCTGCATCAGGCTCCCTGAGGGGCTCGTCTGTCAAGTCTGGTCTGCCAGAGAACACTTAATGTATGATGTCAATACAGGTGTGATCAGGTTGTCCAGGTCCGATGGGCAGTAAAGTTGCTGGGTTTAGAGTCTAGACGACTTCAACACGAATATGTGGGTTTTTATAACGTGCCCTGGTATTTGACCATTTTCTCATTAGTCAACCAAATTGTCCTTTGCACTCCAACAATGTCAGACTTGAATGGGGAACCCTGACAACCAATTCTTGTCTCATAGTCAGTTTATCAGCTTTCAGTCAGTTTATCAGCTGTGGCAGTAAGGGCCTGTGAACAAGGTGGCCAGCCTTGGGCTACAGAGTCCAGCTGTTTGGATAGATAGGCCACTGGATGGTGCCATGTCACCAGCATCTGAATCAAGACTCCTACAGCTACTCCAGACCGTTCATGAACATACAGAAAGGCTTTGTGAGGTCAGGGAGCCCTAGTCCAGGTGCACCGATGAGTGTTTAATGTCTTCAAAGGCCCTTTGTTCTGTTGGCCTCATATTAGAGGATCCAGTTTCCCTCCTTTGTGGCTTCATAGAGAGGTTTTGCCATAACTGAAAAGTTGGGGATCCATATACAGCAGAATCCAGTGGCCCCCAAGAATTCTCTCATCTGATGGCGGGTTGAAGGGACTGGAATTGAGCAGATCTTCTGTTTCTTTTGCTGTTGTCTTTGAGTCAGATAGGAACCAAGGCATCTGACTTTTCCCTGATGGATGTGGGCTTTTAAGTCAGAGTCCAGTGCTGCCCCAAAGATGGTGTACTCAAGCACCTCGGAGGAACTGTCATTCAGGGAAGGGAAGCGTACACAGAGCATCTGGCACTATAAGCTGCTGGAATACTTTCATTATCTCCTGGTGCAGAATCCTGGCTGCTGAGATTCTCCAACTCTCAGATTGAATGTAAATCTCAGCAGAAATTGATGACCTGGGACATCATTAGTATAAAAGGAACCTATGAATCTGCCGTGGTTGGAGGACAGCGGTGTGGGTCCCGGGTGGCAGCTGCATCGTGTCCATCTATCTAGGTGCTGCTTTCTGTCTGTGCAGCTCCCTCCTCCTGTGGGTGGGAGCTTTCTCTAATTGCAAAGCAGTTGTCCTGCTTGTGTTTTTGTCTGCTACGCCTGGGTGTACAGGGTCCTGTGGTGGCCTTTCCGGTCAGCAGCTCAGGGTGTGGCTTGGAGCCGTGGTGGCATGTCCTTCTGGACTGAGTGCCCGGCAGCCTGCTGTTGGTGTGAATCTATCCCTGGTGCATTCTTGGGCTGGCAGCACCTGAGCCCTTCTGAGCCCTGAGTCCCATGCACTGGATGCAGCTGTGTCTACCTGACTCCTGCCATTTTCGTCAATTATCAACTTCCAAGCAAGTGGGAGAAACTGAAAAGAAGGGTGGGGGCCATAAGGCAGGGTAAACATTTGCTCCTTTTCTGCCCATACTCCTGGCACTTGGAAAGGGAGCTGTGGCCCCCGTTGTGGTGCCTCTATGAGGCTGAAGAGATGCCATTCCTGTTCTTGGGGAATTGTGAGGGTGAAATTCTTGCTTCAGGTTTTCCCAATGATAAGCTGCCTGACTTCTTGCATCAAAAGTTATTTGGGCCCAGAGTTTTCCTAGCAGGTCTTGACCTATCAATGGCACTGGGCAATCTGGCATGTACAGGTACTCCTGGGTCACTTACACTGCCGGGGCAACAGGAAAGGATGCTTTGTGGCCTGTAACACCTATAATTGTGGTCTGTTTTTTGGAAGTGAGCCCACAGGTTTAGTCACCACCGAGTGGTGAGCCCCAGTGTCCACCCTGAAGTCCATGGGTTGCCCCCTGCAAACATTCAAACTATAGGCTTTGTTCGAGGGAGATCCTCTTTTGAGTGACCTCCAGGTTTGTGGTGAGGGCAGCTGTAAGGAGACCCATCCTCTTCTTATCTTTTGGTCTGCCTGTCCTTGAGCCTCTGAATCTTGCTGAAAAACTTGTACTGTGGGTGCGGCAGTGGTGGAGGCCGGGGTAGTCAGCTCTGAGCGGTTAGGCACAACTTTCTGATCAAGGCCGCCAGTTTCATTGGGTGGAGGGTCTGCAGGCAGATGTGGGGCTGAGAGAAGTGCTCAGCGCTACTGAGAGTTCAAGAGGGGACACGAGGAGCAGCAGGAGGCTTTGCTCTGGGCCCTGTTTGTCTGCAGATTTGCTTTGGCTCTGGGCTAGGACTTAGGACAGGATCTGATTCCCTCTAACTCTCAGGCAGTTTGCTTTGTTCTCTTTGTAGGGGCACCTGGAGAGCTCTCATCTGGGTTGTGGCTCTGATCTTGGGACAAATTTCCCGCCTTAGTCTTGGGAGGTGGAGGAGCCTTTGGCTCTGGGGACACCATGGAGGAAGGAATAACCAGTCTCAGGGGGCCATCATTTGTTGCCTCTGAGGACGAGGGGGCTGAGGGGACAGTGTGCTATCCCAGTGGTCTTGGCAAAGTCAGAGTGCCACATAAGGTGATGGGTCCTCTTCTGGCTCACGGGAAAAACTGTTCCTTCTCCTCTCTTTTCCTTTACTAGGTTTTCTCTTAACTGCCTTCTGTTGGGTCCTAGAGGCTGCCATGCTCCGAGCTAACATCAGCTCGTGCTGTCCATCTAAACAGGCTCTCAACCAAGGGGCCAGCAATCAACATAAGGGAACTGGTCTGGGTGTTCAGGGGTTCCAACTACTATTAGAAGGACCTCAGCAATGACTCTCTCATCTAAAGATCCTTCTGGTGGCCAACCCACACCTAGGGTGGGCCATTCTAATCACAGAGATTACTCAACTTTTGTGGAGTGAGTTTCACCCCTCAGTTACCATTAAATCCTTCCTAAAGGTTTCTAACACACATTTCAAAAGACACAGTTTCCTCTGTGTGCCTCCCATGTCCCACCCTGCATCAGTTTTGCACATTTAAGACAGGATTTGCTTCATCTGTCTCTGGCCGTTGTTCTCCTCGAGGGGGACTTAGGGCCCTCTTAGTCTTGTGGGTCATTATCAACCCCCGACCTGGAGCTTTCACATAGACGTTGGTTGTTGAAATTCTGCACAGACTGTATGAGGTGCCACAGGACCTCGGATCCAGACTCTGCACTCGCTTCTGCCCTTGGGTTGGGTCGGAACCCTCCCCTCTGTCCGTCTCATTCACACACTTTCACACACTTTCCCACAGACATGGTCAGGGCAAAATTTCTACCCCGCCCAAATTCCACAAATTTTAAACCAAAAAGAAATGAAGTCACATTTCCCCTCTGCTCGCTCACCCCGAACAGAGACTACTCAGGCATCTCGCCGGGTCTGTTTCGGCTCCAACCACTTTGGAGGGTGCTTGGGACCCACCGAGGATGATCAAGCCCCTCTTCCACCTGCTTAGGCCTCCAAGGGGCAGTCAGGTGGGCTCCCACAAATGGACCCGGGTCCTACCTGTCCAGATGGGCAGTGCTCCACGTCCCTAATAATGGTTTCTGCTCCTTGTGGGTTCTATTGTGCTCCAGGGAGGCAGCTCCACGCACTGGGAGGGACACTCATCCGGGCCAAGACTTGCCTGCGTGTTAAGGTGAAGTGTTGTCCCCTGCCACCCGAGGGAAGCTGGTCCCCTGAGACAAGAGAGGCAGAAAAGCCATCTTCACCTCCTCTGTCCCATCTGGGTCACCAAATGTTGTAGGCACAGACGAGGCAAGATTCTGGACAGGAAACAGGAAGCAGGTTTATTGGACTGCAGTCGGTTCAGAGGGTAAGGCTTTTGCTGCAGTTAATCCCTCTGAACCCCGAGTTCAGGCAATTCCAGAACTTTACACCCAGCGTGTAAGGGGAGGGGCTCAGACGTCCACAGTCTGCAGGAGTTCACACACAAGCAGCTTTTTCTTTCACTGTTCTTGGCAAGTTAACCCTGCAAGGACAGCACCTGAGAAGGGGAGAGCTGCTTCTCCCCGCTTTCCTCCCCTGCCAGCTGTTTCCATGGAGCCCAATTAGTAACATTTGCTCTTATCTCTGAAATGTGAACATCTCTGTGAAGCTCAGGCCCAAGGCCAGAGGCCTTGTTGAAGGATCTGTCTTCTTGTTACGCTCTGCATTTACAAACCCACTTCCCGCTTTAAAAAAATATGTTATGAACCATTATATTGTCACTACACTAGGTAGTCCAAAAATGCTTTTTGAGAAACTAGTAAGGGGGCGTTCAGCACCTGGAGTGCTGATCTATTTTAGGCCAGTGGCCAAGCAAGACAGAGCAACAAGAAATAGAGACTTTAACTACATTGGACTCTTTGGCAGAAACTTTTGCTGATAGTCCTAAGAACAATTATGGTGCAGATTTCTGGAGAAGCTTAATTAAGATTTCCTGTGGAGAAGGGGTGCCTCTACAGCAAACCCACAGAGTTCAACAGGGCAGGATGTGGGTTCCTCCGTAGGGCCGGCCCAGCGTCTGTACTGAGAGGCATCCCACCTGATAATGCAGCTGCTGGTCTTTCCCTCCTTCTTATATCCTTCCTTTACAGCCAAGGAACCAGGTGAGGTTTCCCTCTCAGTCACCTGGCTGGGCAGGTGGCATAGAGCTCGAGGTTTCCATCTTCCCTGGTTGCGTCTAGTTGTGAGCCTCTGGTCACCATGACCCTGATGTAAGCAAGGGAGAGCAGGTGGGCCAAGTCCCCAGGCCTGTCACATCCCAAGACAGGGCAGGCTGTCTGCCTGGCCTCCCTATTCCTTTTTTATTTTGTGGGGCAGGGGATGGTCCCCAGGGCCTTGTGTGTTCTAGCTGCTGGGCAAGCACTCTGCCACTGAGCTGCACCCAGCCCTGGGCTCCCCATTCTTTAGCCACAGTACTGGGCTTATTCCCTAAGCCAAAGGTAAAGAGCAGACCCACTGATCAAAGGTATAGTCCAGCATCCCCTGGGCTCCCTCCTGCCCTGTAGGATCAAAAGGAAACTATCACAGTCCTGAGGTGTGAGTGGGAGGGACTCTGTCTCCTGGTCCCTGGCATCAATTTCCTTGGACCTGCCCCCAGGAGGCTCCCCTGCAAGCTCAAGACCGGGGCTGGGACCCCCCTAGGTGAGGCTGTTCCCTCTTTTCCACCTCAGCCATCTCGCTGCTTCCTCCTCCCTGCACCAGATCTCTTTCCTGGGTTCTGCAGAGCCAGTCTACATCTCCCAGAATTTATCCTTAAATTCCTGAGCCACGCAGTGCTCAGAAAAGCAAAGAGCCGCTTGATGACATACAGCAGACAGGGCGCGCGTCAGACTCTTGTACTGCTGAATCCCTTCCTCCCACTTGGTTATGTACGGGG
This sequence comes from Geosciurus inauris, assembly GCA_004024805.1. Lineage (NCBI taxonomy): Eukaryota > Metazoa > Chordata > Mammalia > Rodentia > Sciuridae > Geosciurus > Geosciurus inauris. The sequence continues at coordinate 21,889 of PVHX01010842.1, read as the reverse complement.
CACAGGAAATTTCAAAAGAGAAAAACAAGGGAAACAACATGTCAAACAAGAAGATTCTAGATGCACGCACAAGGTGCGGGTTCCTGGCCTGCCTGTACTCAAGAGGGGCCATTCCACCTCTAGGAAGCAGAGGCTGGTCTTTGTCCTCACCCAGGTGACTAGTAGAACATCTTGGTGGCCATCAGAAGTGAGCACACCCTCGGGCCTTTCCCACCTGAATGGAGGGACACATTTAAAAAGAAAAGAAGGAAGGGGCACTTTTCCCTTCAGGAACCTCATGGTTGTCCAAGGGAACTGATGTGTGGCTGGGAAGAGGGTGCTGGTTGAGTGAGAGCTGTAGACCTGGGTTTAGACCCTGCTCCCCTGCTTACAGCTGAGTCACCTGGGGCAATTTCAGAACCTCTCTGAGCCTCAGCTTTTTTATTAGGAAGGAAGAGATGAATGTCACCACTTTTCTCATTGTGGAGTGGCTGGGAAGAGAGATGTATTAGCTGTAAAGCTGGCACATGGCAGGGCTTTGTGACATCATTTATAGCTCCCCTGTGGGGTTGGGTTGCTGGATAAAAGACAGAAAGCCCAGTTAATTTGAATTTCTGATAAACAGTGATGATTAAACTGTTAGCACAAGTATGTCCCAGACGTTGGGCATCCTGATACATTCATGGCTACCCTTGGCAACCCCACCTTGGAGGTGTGTGCCGCCCGTGTGGGGTGGTCTCTGTGGAACCAGCCGTGGCACCCTAGGTATCTCAGGGGGCAGCCTGAGCTTCTCCAGTCAGTGTTAACCTGTAACTTTCAGATCCACTTGAACTACAGGGTGATGGTGTGTCCTGGGACCTTTGTGGGTGGCCTGGAGATAGGTCAGCCATATGGTGTGCTGAGACAGCAGCCAGCTGGGAGGATAAACAACCTGCCTTGTTGGCAGGAGGAGCCCGACCAGGAGGCGAGCTCTGGAATCAGGGAAGATGGAAACCTCATCAGGTTGTTTAAATGGCTTAGAAGAGTCTGGCCCTGTCGAGCCCCTGCCTCCCCCACCAAGCAGGCGGTGCTCCATCTTTCTCTAACACGCCTCTCCTTCCGTGGGAGGGGCTCCCCTCCATTTCCCATCCCCTTCTCTCTGCAGCCTCCTCAGACTCTACAGGCCGCAAGGGTCTGTTCTCTCTTGTCTCTGAGAAGTGACTGATGCTTCTCTCATGCGGTTCCTTCTCTGAAAACATGCAGCGAGGAGCACCGGGTTTCTCTGAGGAAGGCGAGCCCACCACGCAGCACGTCCAGCATAGCCATTAACACGTTCCTGAGTTCTTCTTGTTCACACACCCGTATGTCCAGGTGCACGTTTGCAAAAAGAGCCGAGCGGGGCTCCCTCTGGTCTTACAAAGGCGTCCTTCCTACCTGCCCTGCCCCAGTTCCCAGCCCATCATTGGCTTGTGAACTTGTCCTATCAAGTAGGTTGATGTCAAAATGCCGTGATACCCACGGGGACGTGAGGCTGGCACATGTTCAGGGCTGGAGACGAGGACGAGGGAAGGGAGAGAAGGACGGGTGTGCAGGAGGTACCCCGGGGACAGATAGCGCAGGTCTCTCAGGGAGGGAGTGGAGGGAAGGCAGCCTTGGGTCTGGACAGGAGGCAGTGGGGACCTGGGATCTGCAGGTCCAGGATCTTGCCCTCCTGCTCGCAGTCCTGTCCTGTGCCCTAGGGGCTTTCAGCCTGGGGAGACCACAGGGGCTGTTTCACCTCTGGCTATCACGTGGTCCTCGTCCCCAGCAGGCTTGGGGAGGAAGAACTGTGAACCAGGGGTGCCCTGGGGTCCATGCTAGTCAGCTTCCCATCACAAGAATGGATGCCTGAGATAATCAACTTATAAAGAGAAGAGAAGCTTATTTTGGCTCGTGGTTTTAGTCCACAGTTGATGGGCATCTTTGCTTTGGGCCTGTGGCAGGGCGGCGCATCATGCAGGAGCACATGATAGGGCACGCTTCTCCCCTGGTGGCGGGGATCCAAAGAGAGAAGAGACCAGGGTCCCACAACCCCACCCTTGTCACGCAAAGACCTCCCACCAGGCCCCGCTTCTAAACTTTCTACCATTTCTCAGTAGCACCAAGCTGGGGACCTTGGAGGCCATTGCAGATCCAAACCCTAGCAGGTCCCAAGGCCCTCTTGTCCCCTCCCCATTGGAACTAGGAATGTCCCAGGCTCTTTCCCGAGAGCAGTGAGGATAGAGAATGGGCAACTCTTGGGGGAGGGGTGAGAAAGCTTGCAGGCATTGCCCCTCAGACTTGGGGTGGGGCAAGGGCCAGGAGATGGCCACTCGTGAGTGGTGGCCTAGCTGAACAGAAGAGTGACAGCCTGTTTCCTCCAGTTTGGTTCAGGGCAACAGATGCAAGAATAGCATAAGAACTGACCCTCCCTTTCAGCAGTGAGATCCCAGGGCCTCTAGAGTCCAGCCTGGAGAGGGATAGGGCTGAGAACAGGAGGGAAGCTGACGTATCACTAACTGATAAAGGACACCAGGCTGGCCAGGGCCTGCCTTAGTGGCCAAAACCTCAGCAAGCCTAGATTCCTTTTCTACTGAAAGTGAGGGATGTGGGGCTAGAACAGAGGCGAGTTAAGAACCCAGGAGGGAACTCTATCTTTGAGGATCTTTTAGGAGAATAGTTTGAAGATGAATAAGAAACTGACATGCATATTAATATTACCTCATTTCTCTGGGTTTTTTTCCCCCTAGTACTGGAGATAGAACCAGGGCCTCATACAGTGAGCTACACCCCCAGCCTTTCTTAAATTTTATTTTGAGACGGACTCACTAAGTTGTGAAGACTGGCCTCGAACTTGAGATCCTCCTGACTCAGCCTCCCTAGTCACTGGGATTATAGGCCTGCGCCACTGTGCCGGGCTCTGGTGGCCTTAAACAGTAGGTGGGGCCTGCCTGACGTTCGTTTGCGAGGCCTTGGGGTTTCCATTTCTTGGTGTCCAATGGTGGGCTGAGCCTGGGCTGAAGGCTGGACATGACTCCCCCAGCTCCCTTCCGAGTTGGGCCCCACAGGGCTGGGGTGCTTCCCCAGCTGTTCCTCAGCTGTAAGTGGCAGGGAGGGGATTGAGAAGCCAGGCCCTTGCTGTCTACCACCAGGCAGGGAGACGTCATCCCCCAGGTTTATTGAGGCCTGCACACCAGGTCTGGCCCTCCCCTCTCACAGCCTGCCTGGGTGGGACCTTGGTTGAGACCTGGAGTCCTGTACAAGGACAGGCCGTGGTGTTATGGGAGGCTGCGCTGGGGAGGCCATCTGGCAGCACCCCCTCCATGTTAGAGGGAGGCTTCTGCAGGAGGAAGCCCAGGAAGCCATGGACTAGAGGGTGGGGATCTGGGGTCAGGTCTGGCCTCTGTTCCCAGCTGGGACATTGAGCCAGCCTCTGGTTTTGGCACCCTCACCTGTGAAACAGGGCACAGCAGGTGCCTGCTGGCCTTCCAGGTGCCGGTTGATAAGTGGAGGCTGGGGATGGGCTTGGTGAACTGGACAGGGGAAGGGGCTGTCCTTCCTGGGTATCTGAAGTCACGCCTGACTGTAAGGATGCAGCCCACGTGAGCGCATGTTCCTGGGAAGGTCTGTGGTTGCATCTGGTAAGGGCCCCAGACCAGTCCTGTGGATGATGCACAGGGGAGCCCGAGGGGGTGGACGGCTCCAGGCAGGCGTGGCCACAATGCTTCCCAGACCTCCCCTCCCAGTAGGCAAGCATCTCCTCCCCAAGCTGTAGGTGGCGTGCTCCTTGGGGCAGAAGGGCTGGAGCTTCTCCTGCAGGAGGCTCAGGCTGAGCTTGGGTGGAGCCCCTCGCTGCTGCCTCCGCACAACTGTTCACAGATCACAAAGACCAGAGGCCCAGCCTGGGGAGTAGCCTTGGGAATGGCACAGCCCCAAGGACAGTCCCTGGCATAGTCAGGGTCAGGCAGGCTGGGGCCTCTCTCTCCCGGTGGGTGCCTGCTCTCCTGCCTGGCTGCTCCCTTCCCCTGGCCTCTGTGTCTCCTGGATATTTGGTTTGCGTTTCCTTCTGACAGTGCGTCCTTGGCTAACCCACACGGTGGACCGGCAGATGGGTGTCTTTGGGGCAGGTGCTCCCCCGGTGCTGGGTTGAGATTGCGGATCGGACAGGGCGTGCAGGACACTGTGTTTGTGTGGCAGGCTCAGGGCAGTGCTGCTCCCCGCATCACAGACCCGGCAGGCCCTCCAGCACATCACACTCCAGACGTGGACATGGCGCTTCTCTAACCTGCGCTCGTTTGGGCATTTCCAGGGCAGAGGTGGACTCCCGGTGGCCCCCGTGGCTGGCGCATCCCCTGTTCCACACAATGGGATGGTGAATGTCGATGCTCCTGGAGGCTCCTGTGTGGCTTGAGCTCTGTGCATGATGGGTGACAACAGACTCCCAGACCACCCCCAGCCGGTGGAACTGCTCAACCTGTACTTGGGAGACAACCTGCAGCCCCACCCAGGAGCGTGCCAGAGGGAGGCACATGGCCAGCCAGGTCCTCCTGAACCTTGCAGGGGACGCACCTGGGTCTTGGATTCTCCTGAGTCCACCAGGCCCGATGCTCTTGCCAGGGTCTCTGGGGTGGAGTCTGCACACACGGGAAGCTGCTCCTCCTCAGGGGCGCCAGGGGGCAGCTGTCCCACGCGGAGCCCACGGCAGAGCTCCTCCACGCAGGTGGTCTTCTGGGCCGGCATCCTGCAGGCCCAGATGTGTGTCCTGGACCTGGAAGAGGAGCTGGAGAAGACGGAAGGGCTCAAGGCTGGGCTGAGGTGCTGCATCCCCTCGTCCTCTCCAGGTCTCCCTGGCGACGGGGGCCTGCGGCCCAGCCCAGCAGTGGAGGAGGACTCCGGGGATGACAGTGGGCCTGAGGGAGAGAACCAGGCCTGGCCCAAGGAGGGTGCAGCAGACTCCTCCCCGGAGTGGGGAGCCGAGGAGGAGAGCTTGTTCTTCGACAACCCCCTTTTCCTGGAAAGCCCCTGCTCAGACACCAGCGCCTTTGGGGAATGCTTTTCCTGGGGGTTCCCCGACTCCTGCTCCGATGGGAGGACTAGGCCTGACAGCCCACAGCCTCTGAAGCCTCTGCTCCTGGGAGACACAGGGCCCCAGGAGCTGGGTAGCGAGCCAGACTTGGGGGGCAACACCATTGAGTCTAGTGGGCGCACCACCCCTCCGTTCCCTGTGCCTTCCTACAAGCCACACCCCTCCTGCTGGGCCTCAGTGTCTGCCACCCAGGGGACTCCCCCAGCACCTGCAGCGCAGGACAGTGAGGTAAGTTCATTCCTGGAAACCACCCAGGGCTGCCCTGGGGGGTCACCAGGCCCCGAGCACTCCTCTGGTGCGGGGGGCCTCTTGTTATCTGAGCTATACTGTTGAACATGAGGGCCACTGTAGCCTTCAGAATTATGGGAAGTGTTATCAATGCCATGATGTCAGCTGAACACGATGGTAGTTAAGTCCACAGCAGTCTCCATCTCCCCATCTCCAAGGGGCTGTGTCTAGAGACATTGGATGGACAAATGGGTGTTAGGCCAGTTCCCAGTCTTCCCCTCCCACCTCTGAGACCCTCCCAAATGGAAGCAGGCAGGGGCGGCCAGGGCCGACCTCGGCCCCTAACAGAAAGGAGTCTGAGGGATTTCGGAGTTCGGTCACTTGCAGCTCCCCATCTTGTACTGCCCCCTCTCCTTTGCCAATAGATCAGGCTCGTGTGAGAACGGCAGGGGACCTGTGATATCACCCAGGCCTGGGGACCAGTTATGTGAGACAATAGGGAACACAGTTTTCCCAGGGAGGCCTCACTTCAGAGATAAGAAGGCTCAGGACGAGGAGGCTGTAACTTTCTAATCTCTCCATTCCCAGAGAACAATGGAGTTCCCAGGAGCCCCTGGCAGGCGTGGCCCAGTGGGGTGGCTAGGCTGTGTCCTTCGAGGTGGCGGGCGTGTCTCAGGACCTCGGAGGGAAGCCTGGGAGCTCCAGGGCAGAGCTAGGGCTTGCCTCCCCACTGGCAGAGCCGGCCTGGCCCAGTGCCCCCGGCCCAGCACCCTCCCTGTACCACCGCCCCTCTAGGGCAGGTACTGCCTGAGCAGGGCCATCTTGTAAGTGAGGAGGCTCATGGAGTGTGCAAAGACCCTGGGGACAGTTTCCTTCTGGCCAAGCCTCTCCTCTGCTCCCCTCATCCTCCCTTAGGCTTCTCGGGAAGACCTGCGGGGTCTGGCCTCACCCGCCATACCATGTGAAGACAGAGCACAGGCTTGGGAGACGGCACACCATGGAGCTGACCTCAGCCCTGCCACACATCCTGCGCAGCCTTGGGCAAGTCACTTCCCCTCTCTGGGCCTCACCTTCTCCATCTGTGAAGGAGGAACATGAACCTACTGATCTCTACACTCTTAGGACGTGGATCTTCTCCCATCCACGATTCCTCTTCAGAACTGAGGGTCCAGATGGGTGCCTGTGTATTCTGGATGGGGGCCAGCAAGGAGGGAGGGGCTTCCATGTACCCCAGTGTTCTTCTCCCCCGCTGGCCACTCACTCTGTCTCCTGGGCTTTTGGAAATTCTGTGTATCTCTCAACAGGTGCCACCCACCCCTGAGGCCTGGCAGACACAAGAGAGTCTCTTCTGGCCCCAGGGGCCCCTTATCTCCCAAGACAGAGGTGAGACCAACACAGGGGTCTGGTGGTGGGAGGTTGTGTGCTTCAGGGTGGAGGCACACATGGCTCTTGGATTCCTCTGTTGTGTTGGAACCAGGCGGACTTGGGTTTTATCTAGCCTTCGCTGGCTCATCAAGACCCTCCATTCCCAGTGCCTGGGTCTCACTGGTTCAGTCAAAGTCTGGGCCCTTAGTGGCCTTGGGGCTGGAGTCCTGGTGGCTGCTGCCTGTGTGGGAGAGGTCACAGCCCGAGGGAGGATGAGGCTGCCCAGCTCCAGGGGGGCACCTGGGCGGGAGGCCTGGAGGAGGCGGCCTGCTGGGCTGGGCCTCCTGCCCTGTACCTGCTCATTCTGCGCTCTTCCTCAGGTGGAAGAGATGCCAGGTGTCCCCAGGAACCTGCCCCCTGCATCCTGTCCCCTGACCCCTGGGGAAGCCCAGAGTCTAAGCACAGAGGCCTCAGCCCCAGGCCCAGCCCTTCCAACTCCCCGGAGGGCAGCCCGCAGCCCCAGCGCTCCAGTCATGGCACTTTCCCCAAGTGGTCACTAGATGCTCCACACCCTTCTCTTCTGGAGTCGGATGGGGCAGAGCCGAGTACCCTGAAGAAAGAGGTGACGGGGGAAGCTCCACGCCCAGGGCAGGAGGCACAGCGCGAAGGCACAGTCGGGACCCCAGAGGCTGCAGATGCTGGGCCTGGCGAGGACTCCACTTCTGCAGAGGGGTGAGTCTCAGACTAACTGGCTCCCGAGCTCCTGGTTATGGTTGCATTAAGAGTTCCCTAGCCTGGAGCCAGCCATGTGATCCCAGCTACTGGGGCTGGGCGGGTGCTGATGCAGGCAGATTGCAAATTTGAGGCCAGCCTGGGCAATTTAGTGAGTCTCAAAATAAAGGAAACAAAATAGCTCAGTGGTAAGTGCTCTTACCTAGCATGCAAGAAAGTTTGTGCTCAACCCCAGCACCAGGAAAAAGAATGAAAGAGAGAAAATAAAAGAAAGCCATGAAATCCCCCAAACCCTACTCTGGATGGAGCCTGAAAAATATTTAGCCTGTGAATCCTTATTACAGTCTTCATGGCAGTACTGTTGGAATCACGTAGGATTGTTTGAGGGCATCAGTAGAGATCTGATAAAGACTGGAGGGTGTGGAAGCACAAGAAACTAAAGGGCAGATGGTCGCAGGTGGAGGTGGAAGTATACAGAGGCCTGGCCAGGGGCGTGTCCACAGCTGGACACCAGGTGAGGAGGGAGGCAGGGAGGCATTGGGGGAACCTGGCCAGGGCCGTGGTGGGCCTGGGGGAGAGCGGTTCAGAGTGTGTGAAGTAGAGATTAAGATGGCTCTGGACTTGAGGAAGTGTTTGGGAGAGTCACCTGAGAGGTCAGGCCCAGGGTGCTGGCTTGGATCTCATGGAGGGGAGCTCTGGTGGGGACTGAGAAAGTGGCTCTTGGGGCCGGTGGCAGGTCGGTGTAGCCTCAGGAATGTGGCCAGAGGTAGGAGTAGGCCACCTGGGAAGCGGACCTAGTTGTCTTCCAGCCCCCAAAGCTGCGTCAAGACTCCTGGCCCCTGGGAACTCAGTAGGGGAACAGGGTTTTGTCTCTGGTTGGCTACATAGGAGTATATTGGACCAGATGGTACAGCCATGGAGGGTTGGCCCTATTCCCATCTCAGTGTGCTTGGGTGAAGGTGACAAATGTCCATCAGTGCCAGAAACCAAAGAACCATTTTCCTTATGCTTCTGGAAATTGCCCTGTCCTGGGGCTCTTCAGAGGCCAGGTAACCAGAGAAATTTCCACCTCTGAAAAGGGAGGCTGGAGATACCAAAGACTAGTTAAACCAACCCAAAGCAAAATAAGTCCACCTGAAATGACAACTGTAGTTTAAATAGTAAATAAATAGTGAAAAGGTTTAATTGGGCCTTATCTTGGTGCATGGCTTTATCTTGGCTAAACATTATATAAGTAAATTTATTTAGTCTTACATCGAACACAATGTAGGGAGTTCAATTTTCTTGACACAGCTTTGGCCTCTTTCATTTATGCCAACTTTCATGGTGAGATCATAAAGATCTTTTTTTTTTTCTGGTACCAGGGATTGAATTCAGGGGTGCTGAACTACTGAGCCACATCCCCAGCCCTTTTTATTTCTTATTCTGATATGGGGTTTCGCTAAGTTCCTCAAGGCCTTGCTAAGTGGCTGAGGCTGGTGATCCTCCTGCCTCAGCCTCTTGAGCCTCTGGGTTACCGACGTGTGCCAGCCACCACGCTTGGCTCCCTACCAGCTTTTTGTTCATATAGTTCTCTGTACTTGGACAATTGTGTCGTTATTTCTATTTCCTCCTCTTTGGTTTTCTGGGGGACTAACTCTTGCAGTACCCGTTTGTCAGTGGCTTTCCATGTGATTCCTGGAGTCTTCCAGGTTCACTTTCATGGACTTTATGAAATCCTATGTGTTTTTGTGAGATTTGTCTTTTCGCTTTTCAGTTTGTTATGTTTTTCCTGCATTATGGGATGTTTAGGAGCTTCAGGAAGCAGAAAAATTATCAGTAAAGAGTCTACCTGTTCAGGAGAGGTGGAGAGGCCCTCGGAGTCTAATCAGCGCTCGGGATGTGGGTGTCCCAAGTTTTCACACTGGGGTGACATTTGTGTTCTGTGCGACTCTGGGACTGCGCTGACTTGCTCGTGAATATGTTGGGGGGATTGGAAACCTCCTCTTTGACTCCCCTTTGTCACTGTACAAAGCCAATCTAGCTCCCTGTTCTCAGCCCAGCCTTCGCCTGTCTTGGCTGGGGTGGGGCCTGGGGCTGGGGACGCCTGGCTCCAGTGAGAGAAATGCTCAGCCCCCTTGGTTGACAGACCGCTGGGGCCTGGAAGGGCTGCACCTGTGAGGAAGTGTGGGGCACCCAGCTGGGACCCAGCCCTGTGGTCTTGTGTGAACACCTCCTGTGAGGCAGGCTGCAACTCCATCTCTACCTGGGTGAGGGCCTGGGCCCAGCCCTAACCCTGAGCCCTGGGCACCTCCTTCCATGGCTGGCCTGCATGGACTCTTGGCCCACAACTCCTGCAGGCCCACCCAAGTGTGAGTCTGAGGACACTGGTGGACTCTTCCAGGCTTGCCGGGAGCTCTGTGCCCCAAGCACAGTCCCCAGAGGAAGGCCGGACAACGCTGGCTAGGGACAAGCTGGCCAATGGCATCAGGACTGCTGACAAGGTGGCCTGGAACTTGGCCTCGCGCCTCTATCACCTGGAGGGCTTCCGGAAGTCTGAAGTGGCTGCCCACCTGCAGAAGAAGTAGGGCTTTGGGCCTGGGCAAGGCTGGAGGGGGCATGACAGAGGGGAACTGCCCACAGGCTCCCTCCATGGGCTGTCCCTGCCCGTCCCTGTCCTGTGCCCCCTCCTCCCCGCCCTGCAGGCTGCTACTGCTCCCCTCCCATCAGCCCTGTCCTCCTTCCCCGCCCCACCCTCAGCCTCCCCGTTCTCTGGTCACCCTGCTGCTTGCTGTAGTCCTACTGGATCTCTCTGCTGTACACCTCCATCTTTCTTAGAGCCCCTGGACGCAGCCCCCGACCCCACCCTGAACTCACAGGCCCCTTCTGCACAACACGGGTGGGGTACCAGGAATAGGCCAGACCCTGGCCGCCCCTTGCCATCTTGGGACCTGAGGTTCAGCCTGGCTGTGTCTGCCCCTTGTTTGGCCCCTGGCAATGAGGCCTGGTCATGACCAGGTCCCTACAGCCCAGCCCGTCCCCAGTGCAGCCCTCACCCGGCTTTCTCTCCACAGCGATGACTTCAGCAGAGCCGTGGCTGAGGAGTACTTGTCCTTCTTCCAGTTTGGAGGCCAAAGCCTGGACCAGGCCCTGCGGTACTGCCTGCGGGCGCTCTCGGGGGAGGCTGTGGAGGACGGTAGTCTTGGGGCGCCTGGGACCTGGTTGCTCCATGCTCCTTGAGTCTGCAGGCCCCCCCGCCTGCCTCTCCTTGACTCCGGCCCTCCTGCAGGAGCTTCCTCCAGGCCCTGGTGCTCAGCGGGGAGACCCAGGAGCGGGAGCGGATCCTCTACCAGTTTTCCAGGCGCTTCCACCACTGCAACCCTGGGGCCTTCCCCTCAGCAGGTAGGGAGGGCGGCCAGCAGGCAGGACAGGGGCTTTGGGACTGCACAGAAGGGTCCCTGTGTCTGCCAGGGCACTCATGGGTGGCAGCTGCCACATGGGGGTGTGTGGGGGCTGCCAAGAAGGGGGGCATCCGCCTAGTGGGCAGAGGATGTGGACGTCAGGTTTCCATGGCTTTCCCTTCTCTCCTCCCGGGCAGATTCTGTGCACACCTTGACCTGTGCAGTTATGCTCCTGAACACAGACCTGCACGGCCAGGTGAGAGGCGGGGAGGCAGGTGCCTGTGATTCACGGCAGGGCCAAGGTGGAGGGCCACAGCACTGGTGGTGGGTGGAGCAGGGCCCTGGGCACGGGCACAGGGACTGGAGGACGTTCTGAATGAGGGGCTGGGGGCGTCGTCTCTCAGGGTGGGCTGCTCAAGCTCCCCACATCTCTCTACCACCACAGAACATCGGTAAGAGCATGAGCTGCCAGGACTTCATAACCAACCTGCATGGCCTGCAGGATGGAGGCAACTTCCCCAAGGAGCTGCTGAAGGTAGGCCTCCTCCCGGGGCGGCCCACGTGGGGCCTGGGCCTTGCTTCCTTATCCCAAGGGGGATGCAGAACTCAGGCCTGGCCCTGCTGAAACATCAACAGGACGTATTTTGGCTTGATGGCAGCATCAGCGACATCGTGCAGTAGGTTAACTGTGCACATTCACAGCCCTGGAGCACGCTCTGGGGCTGGAGCCCTGCACATGCGTCATTGAGTGTCTGTCTAGGTGGGTTTTGGCCCTTTTTTGCACTCTGAGTGGATGAAAGGCAAAGTCTCATCTAGCAAGTCTCAAGCTCAGGTTTGGGAGTGAGACAGCGTACCCCTGGGCCACTCAAGGTCCCCACTTCATAATGTCATCCTCAAGATGAAGTTACCTTGGCCAGGTGCAGCACCTGCTTCCCAAACAGATCTCTGGCTCTTTCATCTAATTAGTGAACATTTATTGAGTGTTTACTGTATGCTGTACACCTTGCCAGGTATCTGGAGCGCTACCAAGCTAGTGAGGTACATCGCTACCAGTACCACTCATTACGTTGTTTCAAAATTCTAGCGCATCATTCACGAGTTCCTTCCCTACCAGACATTTATTATGGGGATGGTTCAGCCTGGTGCCTTCTCTGTCAGATCCCTCTGTGCAGGCTGGTACATGCGTGATGCATGTCCCCTTCAAGAAACTAATCCGGGCCTTACCAAGTTTGGGCAGAGCAGGGTCTTGCTGCCTTGGTCATCTCTGTCTCCAATGTACAGCACAGGGCCTGGCACCTGGGAAATGCTCCATAAATAATTTGTTGCATGGATGGATGGATGGATGGATGGATAGACAGGTGGGTGGGTGGGTGGATGGATGGATGGACAGGTGGGTGGATAGATAGATGGACAGGTGGATGGGTGCTTGCTCAGTCAAAGAAGGGCAGCTGTGATGGGGGTGCCAGGGACAGGCAGCACACATGCCTCTAGCTGTGTGCCTGAGGGAGTGAGTTTAGGGACCGTGGCCCTGAGTTCCCTCTGGCCACCCATGTGCTTCTGTTCCAGGCCCTCTACTGGTCTATCCGAAGTGAGAAGCTCGAGTGGGCTATGTAAGTGACAGTCCCCTCCCCACCCCTCCTAGTCCCTTGCTCCTGCCTTTGGGCCTGTCTTTCTTCTGTCAGCCAAGTCTTGGGAGGGCGCCTCTCTGTGTGGGGTGGAGCCAGGGGCAGAGTCCTGGCCAGTCTCAGGGAGGGCAGCCCAGCTGATCTTGGAGACGCCAGAGGTAGTGAGGGCTGGCCGTGGCACTCTTTCCAGGAATCGATGGTTAGCTCTGAATGAGGATCTTATGTACCTAGCCAGCAAAAGAGAGGGTGCTGAGGCCCTGGGGGCCGTGGGAGCTTCCTGCTGGCCTTTGCCCAGTCAGCACTCTCAGCCTGATTCTCTGACATCCAGGGACGCAGAAGACACAGCCGGACCTGAGAAGGCCCTGCCATCTCCACCTAGCAAGATGGGCAGCCCCTTCCTCCAGCTGGCTCAGGATCCCACGGTGCCCACCTACAAGCAGGGCATCCTGGCTCGGAAGATGCACCACGATGCGGATGGCAAGAAGAGTGAGTGTCTCGGGTGGCGTGCTGTGGGCCACGGTGCGTGTGGTGTGCGAGCTGCCCACGGGGAAGATGGGCAGCGGGTGCCACTTCCTCCTGAACAGTGACCACGATCTGGGTGCTGGGGAACGATGCAGGGGGGCACTTAGTTATTCCTGGGCCCCGGGCCCTGTGGTCAGGCAGAGGTGGGGCGAACGGTGGAAGGGAGGCCTGGATTGCGCTTGGGAGATGGAGAAACAAATGGCTTTGTTTTGTTTTGGGGACTGCATGTGGGGAAAGGGCAGGCGAGCCGTGGGCCTGAGTGAAACTTGGGGGGTAAGAGGAGCTCTGTTCCCCTACAGAGGACAGAGCAGACAGTCACTCCACGTGGGATGGTGGAGGACACACTGGGGCATGCATCAGGGTCTGGGATCACAGATTGACTGGGGTGTGGCCCTCAGGAAGGGAACCACATTGTCTGTGAGAAGCCACGCAGCCCAAGCAGGGCCCCAGGGAGGTGACTTCTCTTTATGCAGGACCCATGGGGAGGTTGGGTGTCTTCCAGGAAGATGTCTGAGTGGAACTGTTTGGGAATGGGTGTTCCTACCTGGGGTTATGGGTGTATGTGGAGGGGGAGGCGAGAGAGGGTCTGAATAAATACCCACATTTGTATGCAAATAGTTCTCTGGTGCTGTTTGGAGCAGGATTGGGGCGTGGAGACCCTAGGCGTGTGCATTGTGGTTTCTGGTGATGGTACTCGTGTGCTTACATGCATCCTGGTGGGAAGTGGACGCTGGGGGAGGGGCAGGGCGACCTGCGCACCCCTGAGTCTGGATGTGGACACACCACTTGTTTCTGTGTCTGCCCTGGGACAGCGCCATGGGGCAAGCGAGGCTGGAAGATGTTCCACACCCTGCTGCGAGGAATGGTTCTCTACTTCCTGAAGGTAGGAAGGAGTTGACACTGATGGGCAGATGGGGTGGCAGGTGTATGGGGATCGTGGCAGCTGAGGATAAACCCTCTCTGAGCCCTGTGCCTGCTGGCAGGGAGAGGACCGCTGCCTAGAAGGGGACAGCTTGGTTGGGCACATGGTGGACGAGCCCGTGGGGGTGCACCACTCGCTGGCCACCCCCGCCACCGATTACACGAAGAAGCCCCACGTCTTCCAGCTGCGGACCGCCGACTGGCGCCTCTACCTCTTCCAGGCACCGTAAGTCCCTAGGGTGGGAGAAAAGTGGCGAGGACTCGGGGCCCCTAGTTCTGTTCTCTCCTGCTCGCCTGACACCTCAGATGCCTGCTGGCCCGACCCTCCTGACCAGGAACTCTTAGGGTGCTGCGGCCAGAAGAGGTGCTGGGGATGCAGAGATGAGGCCAGGTGCGGCTTGTTTGGGCTCTGGCCAGCTCCTTGAGACATCAATCGTTTCCTTCTAATACTGGCTCAAGCCTCCCAGTACTGGATATAGGATTCCCGGAGGTCACTCAATTTTTGACATTAGACATACAATCTACTGGATCCCCTGGCCTTTCTAGGAATCGAACCCAGGGTTTGGGCATGCTAGACAAGCACTGTACCAGTGAGCTACACCCCCAACTCCCTTTTAACTTGTTATTTTTTTAAAATATTTTTTTAGTTGTTGATGGACTTTTATTTTATTTATTTATATGTGGTGCTGAGGAGCGAACCCAGTGCCTCACACATGCCAGGCAAAAGCTCTACCACTGAGCCACAATCCCAGCCCACCCTTTTAACTTATTTTGAGACAGGATCTCAGTAAGTTGTTAGGCTGGCCTCCAACGAGTGGTCCTCCTGCCTCAGCCTCCCAAGCGTCTGGGATTACAGGCGGCTCCAGACAGCTCTGGATTTTCCTCTTTAATAGATTAAAAACCTCAGGCAGAGGGCAACCCTCCAGGTAGTGTAGGGCTTCTGGTTTTTTGAAGGTGCAGTCCTGATGGCTGGAAGGCTGTGTAGACCACAGAAGGTGTGGGATGGGGAAGCAGGTGACAGCGGGACCCTGGGGACCCACCACCTTCTTTCTCTGCTGCAGCACTGCCCAGGAGATGACTTCTTGGATCGCGCGCATCAACCTGGCTGCTGCGACGCACTCGGCGCCACCCTTTCCCGCTGCCGTGGGCTCCCAGCGCCGATTCGTGCGACCCATCCTGCCCGTGGGCCCTGCTCAGAGCTCCCTGGTAGGCGCCCTACTGCGTGGGTGGGCGGGGCTGCGCACCCACCTGGCCAGGGCAGGAAGTAGAGGGAAGGGCTCCACGCCTGTGCCTGGGAGCTGGAAGGGACGGGAAGCTGCACCCGGGCCTCGGGCGCACGGGCAGGGTGTGCAAGACTCCGCACAGCTTCCCCACCGCCTCCCGCTCCCAGGAGGAGCAGCATCGATCCCATGAGAACTGCCTGGACGCGGCTTCTGACGACCTGCTAGATCTGCAGAGGAACTTACCTGAGCGGCGGGGCCGCAGCCGGGAGCTGGAGGAGTACCGCCTGCGGAAGGAGTATCTGGAATACGAGGTGAGGCGCCGCCGCTTCTCTGCTGCCCCCTCCTGGCTGCCTCTGTCCCTGCAGCCGTCGCTCTCGCCGCTTGGAGGCCAGGAGGTGTGCTGATGTGTCCCTGGGCACTCAGGCCCCTTCACCTCCGGTCCTGGGGGTGCACAGCAGTGCCTGTCCGGAAACTGATAGAGGACTCTTTTTTATGTTTTTTCCCCTCCTGGGTTTATTTGGCTTTTTCCAAATTGAAAGACAAAATTTATTGCAGCAGAATTATTCCCCCAATACCTACCTAATAATAACAGGCAGTGTGTGTGGACTTGTATTACTTGCATGAATTATTTCACGTGATTATCGAACGCATCTGGGCTGGGTACTCTCATCCTCATTTTATAGATGAGGACACTGAGGCACAGAGAGTAAACAATTTGTCCACTTCCGATAAGTTTACTTGTTGTTCCAATGACGCACGCAAGCCCCTCACATATGGCCCTGACTAAAGCAAGAGCTTCATTAGCCCTATGATGGGTCCCAAAATGTATTTTCACCTAGTTTGCGCCCCCCCCCCATCCTGATTCTTTGGCTTCACATCAGTACACATTCTGGGACCCTAATGCTGAGTGTCCTCTTCAGAGGTCTTGACTGTCCTGCTTAGGTTTGGGGCCCACTGGGCAGCAGGGGTAAGCCAGGTGCAGTGTAAGCAATAGAGGAAGTCAGGCAGGGGTGTCAATATCACTTCCTGCCTGTGCCTGTCAGGACCACATGCAGCCTGCTTCCTCCCTGGCCTGCTTTCAAGATCCCTGTCAGCCCTTTGACTTATGTTACCCCCATGGCTGTGAGCACCCCGCTTCCCAGGGGCCTCAGGGTGTGGCTGAAAGGACCCAGCCTCTCCCCACCACTGCCCCTCTGGCACCTTGAGCCTTTGATTGGTCTCAGGCCCGCCTTTTTTAAACCAGAGAGTGATCCGTACCGTCCAACTCCCCAGGGCGTGGGTGAGGGTCCTGTGGGATGGAGGTAGGAAAGCACTTTGCAAACTGGAAATGGGAACCCAAGGGTGCCAGTCACTGTGCAGGAAACAGATGAGGGCAGAGAAGATGGCATCAAGCCCGCAGATGCCAGCTGTTAAAATGCTGTTCAGACTCCACAAGGGTTCCACCAGATGCCAGGGTATGTGTCGTGCTAATAGACCCCAGGCACAGTGGGGCACATCTTTGAGCGTCCCAGAGTTGTAACATGGTGTTGAGATGGTAGTCGCAGCGCCACGAGGACACCTTGGTGACAGGACGGGACTGGGCTGCCATGTGCATTCAGAGACGTGCTCTGCAGCCTGGCTGCTCAGGCAGTGCCACAGTCCCTGTCGGCACAGTCTTCCTTTTGCAGAGGTCTTGGTCGCCATGGCTTTACTGCCCAGGGCCTCTGTGTTGCAGAAAACCCGCTACGAGACCTACGTGCAGCTGCTGGTGGCCCGGCTGTGCTGTCCCTCCGGGGACCTGGCCCTGTGGGAGCAGCGGCTGGAGACGGAAGCTGGAGGCATGCGGGAGCCCAAGCCCAGCCTGAAGAAATCCCACTCCAGCCCGTCCCTGCACCAGGACGAGGCCCCCACCACGGCCAAGGTGAAGCGCAACATCTCAGAGCGCAGAACCTACCGGAAGATCATCCCCAAGCGGACCCGCAATCAGCTGTGAAGTTGGTGCCACTTCTGACGCTGGCCTTGCTCCAAGTGGACCTGAAATGAACCCAGGAGGAGCTTTATTTCACTGGGTTCCTGGTGAAGGATCGGCCTGCCCCACCCGCTGCAGGAGAACAAAGCTCCATCCCCTGTGGCCCTTCCCTGATACTGCCTGCCTGCTCAGACCACCTGCAGGCCCTCTGCTGCCCCTGCTCCTAACCACTCCCAAGAGAAGAGGAAGGTCAGGTAAGGCCTGGGCTCCAATCCCAGGGACCCATCCCACCTCCATCTCCAGGACAGCCTCATCTGGGCACATGGGCCTGGGTTTCTGGGAGTGAGCTTGGGGCCATCCAGCCAGAGAGCCACAGCCCTGAGGATGGTCTGGCTGTGGGAATTAGGTGAACTGCTAGGGGAGGCCCCAGAAGAACAGAGCAGGGACTTTGGGAGACTCTAGCTCATGACTCAGGGTTACTCAGGCCCTGCCAGCTGAGGGGACACTCTTCTGGCAGGGATCTGGGCAGATTTCAAGCTCCCAGGGAGGCTATAAGGCCTCTGTCTCCTGTGAGTCCTCTTCCCATTATAATCACCCATGCATGGGGACACATGAGAGCTTCCTGTCCACTTAACGACCAGTGGAGCCTCTGATGGTCTGAGTGGGGCAGGACCTCAGAGCTCTGCCCCAGAGTGCTGGGGACAAGGGACTTTTGTTTCCCCAGCGCAGGGAAGAGGGTTTTTAGGTTCTGTAGAGGGGGGAAAATGGTGACAGTCCCCTTGAGGATCTGTTCAGTAGGAGCCTCAGCTGAGTAGAGGTGGGGGACGGAAGGGAGGCTGGAGGCTGGGGTCCTCAGCCATCTTGGGAGGCTCCTCCCAGCACCTCATCCTATGCACCCCTGAAAGCTGCATTTCTGAGGGATGCCAGGACACCGTCTTTGCTCCCAGCCAGTTCCTTGGGGCTTTGTTACCCTCCCCTGGGAAATCCCCGTGTCCTGCCCTCTGGCTGTCTCCCAGCTGAGACTGTTCTCTAGGGGAGGTTCTGGGAGACGTAGGGACTTGGGCTCTGCCTGTGGGAAGGAGCTGGCTGGAGGGGGCAACCTCCATTGTCTCTGTCCAGCCAAGCGTGAGTAGGCTGCCTGCCCGTCAGCCACCTGCATGACGCACTGCCACTCCCGCCTTCCTGTCGAGCCACCCCCTCCCTTCTGGTGATGGAGCTCCATAAAGTGGGGCTGGTCCAGGGGTCACAGGGGGGTCTCTGTCAGGGCCTGGGGTTCAGCCATGCACCCAGTGGGTGTGCGATAAGTACAGGCTAACAGGAAGGAAGCGTGCACGAGTGTGTGAGGAAGGGGGCGGGCGTCGGGACCACCGGCTGGGTGGTGGGCCGCAGCCCCACGTGTGCTATGCGTGCGTGCGTGCGTGCGTGCGTGCGTGTGCGTGTGGTGCTCTCTATGCTCCTGTGTATCGTGGCACCATGGTTACAGGCTGTCAAGGCTGAGGGGACCTAAGAGTCATTTCTACCCACTCCTTCATTCTCTGTTTCACAGACACCACTGAACACTCAGTATAGGCCAGTACTAGGGGTATCCAGAAAGGGGTTCAACACGTCCCTGACCCCGTGAGTTCACAGTCCTGCCAGTGACTCCCCGCCATCAGCACAGACACATTTTATCTTGCTAGAAAGCCGCAGTCCTGCCTCACCCCCAGGGATGGTCAGGACAATGGGTACACGCGGTTAAAGCGCCTTAGTAACTGAGGCATAGTAGCGGTTAACAGCCACTCAAGAGCCCGGTTGTCACTTTCTACTGAGATGGAAATGTAGCATCGGGTGGACGTGACTTGGCCCCAAACTGGTGTTCTCAGGCTGAGGGACCTGGTGTGGCTTTTTTGACCTCATTGAACATGTATCCTTATTTCTGACGCCAGAATAAAAGCTGGAGGCTTGTCTGCATGTGTGTGATGTTTACTCTGATGCTTCTTTGCTCATGTAGAACCTGCAGTTTCTTTCACCTGGGCAAGTGAACCTTTCAGGACCCGGTGACTGGCTCTTGGCCCTGCTGGGTCCCTGTGAAGAGGTGTAGGGTGGGTGGGGGTGCAGTTGTAACATACTGCCACTGGGGGGTGGGCTTGCATCTTCCTAGCTCCAGGCCGCTTACCTGCGCAGCCAGAGCTGTGACCACCGAGGGGCAGGAAGGTATTCGGTGGCCCCTGGGCCATCTTCATAACCGGAACTGGAAACTTCCACTCCCCAAGGTCACAGTGGGCAACGGGGTAGGCTCTTCCAAGTGAAGGGGTGGAACATGGATGGCTTTCTGCAGATGGAGAGGAGGAAGTTTCTGCAGCCTATGGAGACAGCCTGGAGCTCCCCAGGGAGGCTCCTGGTTGCCCAGGAAAGTGAAAGCAGAGTGACCCCCAGTCCCAATCCCAGGGGTGGAACAGACCCAGCCTCTGCAGGCCCCAGTCCTACCTTGTCTCCCCCCTACCCTCTTTCCCCATCTGTACAGGGGTGGGTCCTTCCCTTTGCAGGAGAAGTGCCTGAGCAGAGGTTCATGGCGATGAGCCCAGGCGGGTAAGGGAGTTGAAACTGGGCTCCAGTTCTTCCTGTCCCGTCCATGGAAGCTCAGCCTCTGGGGCCTGGGGCTGCTGTGACCCAGGCCACATCCCATGTAAACTCTTCCTGGTGTCCTGATGGCTGCTCAGCTGGCTGAAGGAAGAGTAAAAGATGGCCTGAGGCCCAGGGCCGCTCCTTGGGGGCCCAGAGTCCCCAGCAGAAGGAAACAAGAGGCTGTGCTGGGCTGAAAGGGGCTATGCTGGAAGGTCGGGGTGAGAGGCTAAGGGAGGCAGGGCCAGCAGGGCCACTGAGTCCAATGGGAAAGGGTGTCCAGTGCAGCCAAGGCCAGAGAGGGGCAGGAGGGAGGGGGAGAAGGTGCACAGTGTGCAGTGCAGGTCAAGCAGGTGAGTGCCAGCCCCTGGCTTAGGAGTTTTGCTTTAAGATGAAATAAACTGAAGCCAAGGGGTGGGGTCTGAATATGGCCAGGACGGTCTGTGCAACTCTTATGTACATCTATAATTGTTCCCAGTTTTTTAAACATTAAAAAAAGAGAAAAGTAAAGACAACCGTCTGGGACTCTGGGACAACCTGGCTGTACCTGGCCCTTCCTCCTCCCCGCCCTCCCTCCTGACTGGACTGTGTGTTTGTGTGTTCGCAGGAATTTCAGGGGTTCCTGCATGGCTGCTCTCTCCCTCCCACCTCCAAGACCTTTACCTCTAGGTTTTGTGGGTCCTCTTTCTCTCACCTTCTCCTCAGCAGGAGGTGCTGCATGCTGTGCCTGGCCACCCCCATGCTAGCACTGTCTGCCCTACCTGTGTGGCACCCTCTCCTCAGGGCTCCCCCAGGGTTCCTTGGACGGCTCTCTGACCACTCCGTCATCTTGCCTCACAAACACCAAGTATCGCCAACACAAGGAAAAACACAAATACCCTGAGCCAGAGTCCACTGCTTCCTGCTCTCCTTATTTCTGTAGTGACCTAGCTCCGCGGGTGCTGGTTTCTGTAGTGACCTAGCTCCGCGGATGCTGGTTTCTGTAGTGACTTAGCTCCACGGGTGCTGGTTTCTGTAGTGACCTAGCTCCGCGGGTGCTGGTCCTTGCCAGCCTTCTTCCTCCTCACCTAGTCCCTGTTCCCAGTCACTCACACCTTACAGATCAGCTTCCACCCCACCCCTCTCTGGAACGCCACCCCCAGGGGTCACTGGTGACCTTCAAATTCAGTGTCTTCTGAGCCTTCATCCCTCCTTACCTCCTAGCAACCTTTGGCCCTACCAACCACAAGACCTACCCAACCCTGCCCAACCTTTCCCTAGGCCTAGCTGACCTGGCCTGGGTGGTCGGGCCCCTGAGTCGGGCTGCCTGGGGTTGTGTCCCAGCTGAACATGTTCTGCCTGTCTGAGCATGGGCCAATGTCCTTGCCTTTTGTGCTTTGGCTTGCTTTTTTAGAAAATGGGGATAATGCCACTGCCTACCTCACAAAAGCCTGGTGGGACTGGGTGAGATCATGCATGTAAACACCTGGAAACAATGCTGGTCCAGAGGGAGAGCCTGGCAGGTTAGCTATTAGTACCCAGCCCCACCAGACTCACCTGGGCTCTCTCCTTTCCTCTGGGCTCCAGCTTAGGTCCTGTCCTCCAATATACCATTCCATTCCAAGCTGGACCACTGCCCTGGGCTCTCCCCTAGCCTGGAGGTTGCAAGGAGAGGATCTTTCTCAGATGAACTTAGCAGGAAGGCCCATCTGTTGGCTCCAATGACTGGATGACTCTGCCCTGGTGAAGTTTAATCCAGGCTGCACATGGAACTGGTACCCTATTTCCCCCTCATTCTTCTGGGACGGCATCTCTCAGGCCTTGAAGACAGGAGCAACCCTAATGGTAGCAAGATGGCCTCAGTATCTCCCAATGTCCCTCTTCTTGGTGCAAATCTAGCAGATAAAGACCACCTGCACCCTGGACATTTCAAGCTCAAGTTCAGAAATAGTGTCTCCTTTAGCCCGTATCTGAGTCCATCACTAAGACCAAGGTCAGGGGCTGAATAATAAAAGCCCACCTGGGGGATGGTGAGACAGGGACTAGTACCAGCTGTTGAGAAGTTCTAATGGCCAAAGGACATGGAAGGCATGGAAGATGGGGAGAGCCGGGCGCGGTGGCTCACGCTTGTAATCCCAGCACTTAGGGAGGCTGAGACAGGAGAATCGCGAGTTCAAAGCCAGCCTCAGCAATGGTGAGGCACTAAGCAACTCAGTGAGACCCTGTCTCTACATAAAACACAAAATAGGGCTGGGGATGTGGCTCAGGGGTCGAGTGCCCCTGAGTTCAATCCCCGGTACCAA
>PVHX01010841.1:18593-67815 GCA_004024805.1 Geosciurus inauris | reverse complement strand
GCTGCACCTGAGGTGTTTGCAATCTGCTCTCCTCCTGTCTCTGAAGTTGAAGCTCCCTCCTTGAAGCTAGTGTCTTCTCTGCCTGCCTGGACACCTTTCCTCTGCCCTGCCTTGCCGTGACTCTAGTCTGTCTTCCCCATTACCCGTCTCCAGCTCTGCAGACATATTCAGGCATGTGTTTCTCTGACAACCGCTATGCATTCTTTTCTCCTTTCATTGCCCTCTTTGATTTTTGCAAGGAAACAATTGCTTTGGGACCCTGCACACATGCATGCTTTAGCACATCCAGAGACTCGGCCATAGTCAGAGCCTGGACTCAGCTTCCACTTCCTGGTGGAGCCGCAGGCTGTGGCTTGGGGGAGCTGTCCATAAGAAGGAAGCGGCCACACCCGTGGGAGATTGGAGCCTTGAAACTGTTTAGATGCTATTAGATTCATCGGGCAAGAAGCTACAGACCTGAGCATCCCTCCCTCTGCTTGATGGACTCCTAAAGGACACTCCCTCTCTATCAGACACTTGGCTGCATCATTTGTGTTTTTATCAGCCTGTAATATTGGGCTGACTCAGAAAGTGGTCTATAATTTTGTTAGCAATCTGTCTGTGCTTCCAGACAAAACATCCGTGCCCAGCTGCCCCCAAACTAAGATGTTGCAGCTGATGTGAATGGAAGATTCCCCGGCGCCCTGGAAACACAGCAAATCACCTGCTCTCAGACTCAGTGGACATTAGATACTTTGACCTGGACCAGCCTGTGAGGTGCTCCTATTTGAGGATCGATTGCCATCCAACGGTTTCTTCCGCAGGTGCGGGTATTGTTTTACTGCCCCAGTTGGTACACATGGTTACAATATAGCTCCGTTATTCAATTAAAAATAGGAAAGAATAGAGATGAAATTGCTCAGAAACTATAGGGGTGTTATTTCATGGAGTGACTCTCTTGGAATTCTTGCCAAGTGAAATGTGAGCAAGGAGGAGAATGATTGTGTTTCCAGTGATCTCTGGTCCTCTAGAGGGTCTCTTGGTTTCCTGTTAGCATCTTGAAGGAGGAAGACAGGAATCAAGGATGCAGAGGGAGTCAAGTGGGGAGGGCTACCTCATCTGTCCTGGTGGCCCTGAGCTAAAATGAGGGGACAGAAACGGACAGCGGATACTGGAGAACAGGACCCTCATTCCCCTCAGTCATGTAAGGATGGGGCTTCATAAGTATTGACATGGTATGACGATGTCTTGGAAGATTATCATCTGTCTCTGTCTCTGTCTCTGTCTCATCTCTCCTGGGGCCATGACAAGCTTCTCTGAGCAAGCCGTCACTTGCAAACACCCGTAATCTCAATTTGAGACAAGCGGGGGAAATACTGTAATGTGATTTGATGGTTTGAGGCTGGGAATTGTGGCTCTCCTGAGCCTTTCTTGACATGCAACAGATCTGGAACTCTATGTATGGTACAGAGGTGACATCTGAGGGTCCACAGGAGCTAAGCCAATGGAGGCAAATTTGCCACGTGCAAGCTTGGAGACCAGAGGCACACACTGGGCCTGTGGGCTGTAGCGTGAGATGCTGGCACCTGCTTCCAGCAGGTTAGAGCGAGCAGATCCAGCCTGGTCCAGAAGTGGACCACATGGGTCCCTTTATAGCAAGGAGGAAGATTCCAGACATCCACAGGGATGGAAGACAACCTTCCCCAGCACCCTGAGGTCCACTCTGGTATTTGGCCCATGCACAATTGGGTGATCTTGGAAAGAAGAATGAAATAGTGAGACAAGTGAGAGAGCATTACATCTTAGGTACGAGGAAGCCCATAAAGAAATAGGCGTGCTCTGCACCTCTGGGTACAGAATGGAACCTTTTCCACGGGAGAACACCAACACAGGACGCCGAGCTCCTCACCTTTGCTTTCGGACATCTGACAGAACAGGCGAATCTCCAAATTGCTTTTTGAATACAGTCTAAAAAGTCACAGCGACTTTGAGGTCATTTTTTGGTCAGAGGAGGAGAGGATTGAAGATTTAGCCCTACATTGCGGTCCCCGATTGTCAAGCTGGGAGGAGCAGGAATAATTCTTGCTAGCTGGGAAGGCGTGGCGAGGCGTCCTTGGGTTAGCTGTTCCGCTCTCCCCCAAAACGTCTGCAAGCTGGCTCTGGGCAGTGTGCTCCCATGCAGTCTTTTTGATAGAAACACTGCCATTCGAAGTATCAGGGAGCACCCTTAGAGTTGCATTATTAAAAACATATTTTAGCTGGAAAGTTTTGCCAGGATTAAATGTCTTGCTCCTACTGGTCTTGGGAGAGATCTGGGTAGTTTCGAGCATTACGATTACAGAACTTTGGAAATGCAGCCATTTATCTCCGTACATTCGTGGAAGCTGCAGACTTCTTTCCCAGGGTGTCCTTTAAAAATGCATACCGTGGATACGGAAATAATCTTCTGCAGATGTAGGCTTCTCCCAGCATTGAACTTAGCTCAGGAGATGTCTTTCATTTCCCTAATGGTTTAATTGCTCAGGGAATTTGTGCCTTTCTCTACATCTTAGTTACACACAAAAGCCCTTTGTTTGCCTACATACAGGCTAGGAAAAAGTCCATTTTAACCACATCCCTTCGAGGGGGTAGGTAAGCATAAAGGCCACGTGCAATTTGAAGTTTTAATAATTTTAAATGAACATAAGACTGATGAAAATGCCCTTAGAATATTGTTCATTCATCAAAGCCCAATTCTCCGGAGGAACTCAGGGTCGAGTTCACCAACTCAATTTACGAAATTGCTCGGCAGCAAACAGAGAACATTTTTGCCAAGTTAGAAATTTGCAAAACGGAAACTTGGAAATTTCAGAAGATGGAGCAAGTCATTGCTTGTAATAGAACATGCTTTCTTGTGTCGGATGAGATCACTTTAATCATATGCACGCACAAATTTATCAAAGCATAAAGTAACCCATCGACCCAATAAAGACCTCGGGCAGAACAATCTGCCTACGCAACGTGTGCAGATGTCTTGAAGGATTGGATGCAAAAGGCATTTTGACAGGCAGTTTTGATTGCCAGGAAATAAAAGGAGTCTCATATATAAAGTTTCAAGTGTGAAAGTTATAGTCAGTTCTCACTGAAATAAATGATTGAATTAGTAAATGAGGAGAAGAGCAAGAATTGTAATAATTTATAGAGCTATTCCTTAAGTGTGGGCTGTTTGTAGGGACTTCCTTCCAATGAGTCCAGAACAGAAAGGGGAGAAAGGCAACTTTATGGAGGAGAAACCTGATAAACACCATCTCATGCAAGTGGTCAAGGGAAATTACAACAGGGCAGTCGTATTGACATCTTTGATATGACTTGATGAAAATAGTACTGTAGCCAATGCCTGTGATCCCAGAGGCTCCAGAGGCTGAGGCAGGAGGATCCAAAGCTGGAGGCCAGCCTCAACAACACTTAGCGAGGCCCTAAGCAACTTAGCAAGATCCTGTATCTAAATAAAAAATAAAAGGGGCGGGGGATGCAGCTCATTGGTCAAGCCCACCCTGGGTTCAATGTCTAGTACTACTACTACTAATCATAATAGCAATGGACATCTATGGTCTTCCTCCCCCATTCTATTACCCTTGACTAATCATAACAAATAAACCAGAAAACTCAAGTTAAATAAGGAGAGAGAGACATACAGCAAAGAAGACATGCCAACTCAATCTAAAATGGGTCATTAGGTGGGAATAAGAAAATCTGCATCAACTATGGACTTCAGTCAACCGTAATGTATCTAGGTGGCTACTACTTGCAACCAATGTACTGAAAAAGTATATGACGTTGATAATGGGGAAAACTGATTGTGGGTTATGTGAAGAATCTTTGTGCTATCTTTGCCATTTTTCTTTAAATCTAAAATGATACCATATTTTTTAAAAAATGTATTAAAAAGTTTAAGAGGTGTGTTGTCGAGATGCCTTTAACCAAATGTAGTGGTACACACCTGTAATCCTAGCACCTTGGGAGGCTGAGGCAGGAGGATCACAAATTCAAGACCAGCTTCAGCAACTCAGTGAGACCTTCAGTAACTTAGTGAGACCCTGGCTCAAACTAAAAAACAGAAAGTGCTGGGGGTGTAGCTCAGTGGTAATGCACCTCTGGGTTCAATACTGAGAGAGAGAGAGAGAGAGAGAGAGAGAGAGAGAGAGATCTAAAAATAATGAATGTTTCCTGCAAAGCAGCTCAAATTTGATGTCCTGCTTTTCCTGACATCTCTTTTCCAGAGTAGATCACTGACTTCTCGCCCTATGGTTTGCATTATTGCCCAAAGCTGTTAGTTGTTTAGCTGCTGCATTACTAACTGTATGGCCTTGGGCACTTCCTGTCTCCTCTAGCACATGGGATACTACTCCAAAGCATGTTTCATAAATTTGAGTTTCCTTAGCATTTTATCAGGACCTCTGCCTGGCTCCTGGGTGTTTTCTGACTTAAGCTATATTTTCTTTTTTCTTTTAATTTTTTAAAAAATTTTTTTTGGTTGTAGATGGATGCAATATCTTTATTTTATTTATTTATTTTTATGTGGTGCTGAGGATTGAACCCAGTGACTCACGCATGTGAGGCAAGCGCTCCTCCACTGAGCCACAATCCCAGCCCAAGCTGTATATTCTTATATGCATAAGTCTCCATCCCAGCTGTTGTATTAGGATATATGTATACACGTGTGTGTGTGTGTGTGTGTGTGTGTGTGTGTATTCATTCTTCCTGCTTCCTCCATGCTTGGTGCAATTCACCACAGGCAGCCAGCACTTAGTGAGCCTTCAAAAACCTGCACACATATCTCCATTTCAGAAGAGCTCATAATGGCCAAGATATGGAATCAAATGAGCTGTGCATTGATGGATGAATGGATGAGGAAAATGTACATACACACAATGGAAGAATGCTCAGTTAGAAAAGCAATGATATTCTGCCTAGTATATATTTTATAAGAAAATAGAAGAGAGGAGTTTAAAGTTTTCCAACATAAAGAGAAAAAAAAATGATAATTACCCTGATTTAATTATGTGCACATACAAATTATCACACTGTACCCTGTGTCAGTCAGCTCTCCGTCACTATGACAAAATACCTGACAGAATCACCTTCGAAGACAGATTTATTTTGGCTCAAAGTTTTGGAGGTTTAGTTCTGTACTGGGTTAGCCCCATTGCCACAGGCTTGTATAAGGCAGAACATCATGGAGAAGGGATGGCAGCCAATGGAGCAAACTAATTATCCAGTGGCTGCAGGGAAACCAAAAGAGAGAGAGACAGAGAGACAGGACAAGATACACCCTTCCAGGGCATACCCCTAGTGATTGACTATCTTCCTCCAACTCAGCCCTCTGTCCTGTGATTCCACCATGTCCTAATAGTCCATTGAATTATGAATCCATCAATGGATTAATCCACTGGTGAGCTCAGAGCCCTCATGAGCCAATCCCTATCCCAAAGCCTCTGGACCTTGCTGCAATGGGGGACCAAGCCTTCAGCACGTGAGTCTTTGGGAGATGCTGCAGATCTCCACCCAAACATACTCCAGGAAAATGTACAATTATTATATGTCAAGTTAGATAAAATGAATAAAGTAACACAACATGTCTATTGAAAACTATTTGCAAGTGGCGAAGGAATCAAAACATTGACATCAAAGAATTGCAGGTGCCTCTTACTTTTCCAAGTTCCATTTTTACAGCTCTTTCAGGGAGATAGATAATGTCCAACTTGTTCTTCAGGATTTTCTAGGGAAAAGTTCTCTGAGCTTCAGCAGGGTGCCATTTCTGAATGTTAAAACTAAGACGTATCAGAAGAAAAACATTTTTTCCTTCCTCTACCACCACATGCTGTTTTCAACAGAGATAAAAACATAACTGAACTCAGTGGTACAGGTCCTGGAAGATCATTAAGTTTCTTTGCAGCTTACACTTTTGCTAGACAGCAATGACTTCCAACTTCTTTTTTAGTTAAGTGTTTTTTTTTTTTCTTTTGGTGATAAATCTTTGTGTAGTTTTTGGTGATAAATCTTTATAAGTCTTTTGATTTTTTCTAAATTTGTTTTCTTAATTTGTTCTAATTAGTCATACATGACAGCAGAATGTATTTTGACACATCGTACATGAATGGAGTATAACTTCTCATTCTTCTGGTTGTGATGATGCAGAACCACACTAGTTGTGTAATCATATATGTAAATAGAGTAATAATGTCTGATTCATTCTACTGTCCTTCCTACCCCATAACCCTCCCCTCCCTTCACTCTCTTCTACCTAATCTAAAGTAAATCTATTCTTCCCTAGCCCCCCACCTCCCACCTTATTGTGAGTTAACTTCCACATATCAAAGACAGCATTCACCCTTTGATTTTTTGGATTGGCTTATTTCACTTAGCGTGATATTCTCCAGCTCCATCCATTTACCTACAAATGCCATAATTTTATTCTTCTTCAAGGCTGAGTAATATTTCACTGTGTATATATAACATATTTTCTTTATGCATTCATTTGTCAAAGGGCACCTAGGTTAATTCCATAGCTTGGCTATTGTGAATTGAGCTGCTATAAACATTGATGTGGCCGCATCACTGTAGTATGCTGATTTTAAATCCTTTGGGTATAGACTGAGGAGTAGAATAACTGGCTTAAATGGTGGACCCATTCCAGGTTTTCTGAGGAATCTCCACACTGCTTTCCAGAGTGGTTGTACCAATTTGCAGTCCCACCAGCAATGTATAAATGTACCTTTTCCCCCATATTCTTGCCAACGCTTATTGTTATTTGTATTGTTGATAATTATCATTCTGGCTTGAGTACTCTGTTGTCTTTGATGCCTGAAGTACAAATTTAAACATAATAATCACCAGGCTTGGCAGGGACACCTATAATCCTAGTGGCTCAGGAGGCTGAGGCAGAAGGATTGTGAGTTCAAAGCCAGCCTGAGCAACTTAGAGAGACCCTAAGAAACTGAACAAGACCCTGTATATTACAATATAAAAATAAAAAGGGCTAGGGGTGTGGCTCAGTGATGGAGAGTCCCTGGGTTCAATCCCCGGTAATGAAAATTAAAAATCTAAAAAGGAGGAGGGAGAGGAAGAGAAAAAAGAAGATAAAAGGGGAAAGGGAAGGAGAAGGAGGAAGGTAAGGATGGGGAGGAGGAAGAGAAAGAGGAGAAGGAAAAGAAGAGGGTGGAGAAAAAAGAAGAAAAAAAGAAAAAAGAGAACAAGAGGAGAAGGAGGATGCAGAGAGGCACCTAGGTGGTGGAAGGAAGCACCACACATGACATGACTATCTTTCCTTCTACTGGGAGGTCAGTCTTAACACACGAAAGGTTCATCAGGAGACTTGGGTCACTAGAGACTAAAGGGATGCTGCTGTGTGACCTCTGAACCAACCCTGGGCTCAACAACACCCCTGGGAAAGGGGTCCAAGTACCTCAATATTCCTTTGCCAACTCTTTAAAAGAAGTGCAAAGACATGCAAGTGAAAAACCTGACAGAATTTGTGAGAAAATGCACCATCATCATTCATGACATGAGGAAATTACAAAGACACAAAAGCACAAATCATGATTTAGTCAGCCTTTTCATTGTTGTGACCAAACAACATGACAAGAACAACTTAGAGGAGGAAAAATTTATTTGGGGCTCATGGTTTCAGAGGTTCAGTCGATGGTGGGCCGACTCCATGGCTCTGGCCCAAGGTGAAGCAGAACATCATGGCGGAAGGCATTGGAGGAGGAGAGCAGCTCAGGACATGGACCAGGAAGCAGAGAGAGCTCTGCTCACCAGAGACAGGATATAGTCCCCAAAGGCGCAGCCCAGTGACCACCTCTTCCAGCCACATCCCATCTACCTACAGCCACTACCCAGTTAGCTCATATCAGAGAATTAATGCACTGAATAGGTTAAAATTCTCATAACCAATCATTTCACATCTAAATCTTCTGGTATTGTTTCACCATGAGCTTTTGGGGGACCCCTAATATCCAAACCAAACAAACCATAAGTAAAAGAAGATTCACCAATTTAACCACATTAAAGTAAAGAATTCCATCAAAGGCATCATAAAGTGGGAGGGGGGGCCCAGGGGGAGGACAAAGTTAATTAGTTAATTAAACCAATGCATTTGATTAACTAGAGAATGTATATAATATTTCCTTAATGTGTTTTCCCATATACTTTTTGCACATTTTTTAAAACTCTACATATGACTAGTGTCTTCCTCTGTTTTCTGTTGCTCAACCAGCTGACACTGGGTATTTCATGAGGAAGAGAAATGTATTTCTGATCTCTCTGTGGAATTGGAAGTCCAGGTTGAGGGGCTACATCTGATGAGGGTCTTCTGTCTGGGAGGAGCTCTCTGCAAGGTCCCAAAGCAGTACAGGGTATCACATGATAAACAAAACCAGTGTGTAAGAGAGATCTGGCTTTCATGAAAAGCACACTTGCTTGATAACCCATTCATTTGTTAACCCATGAATCTGTGAAGGCATTAATTCAGTCATAACACCTCATGACACCATCAGCTCCAGAACCCTCCTGCAAGTACCCTCAATGTCAGCCTTGGGGATTAGGATTTCAACTCATGAATTCTTCAGGACAAACATTCAAAATATACCAAGCAACTGTTATAATAAATAGTTATAAACTGTTATAATAAATAATAAAATAAGAAATAAAATAAATAAATAAACTGTTATAATAAATAGTAAGTTTTTAAAAGTTCCATGTCATTTTCCTAATTTTAAATACACTATAATTTCTATATTGACTGTGAACTGGGGTGACTTGATTAATTGTCTTATTTGTTCAATGATTGGTCCGTGAATTGTTCAGAGTTTTCCATGTAGCAACCATTTCATTTATAAACTGTGCTATTTGTATTTCTTTGCAATTGTTATTCTCTTTATTTATGGATTAATTTATTGCTTTATGGCATGAAGCTATAGCATTCAGTGCAGGCTAGAATAGAAATGTTTCTGGACTGGTACTTGGTATGAGCTGTGCATTTGTAGTTTATTAGGTAAAAATGTTTACTTGTATTTCTATTTCACTAAGGTCTGTATCATGAATAAATATTTGATTAAATGTTTAACAAATTCGCCTCAAGGAGACTTTGATTTTTTTTCTTTAGAAACAGCAAATTTGTAGCATTTTGTGAATAATGACATATGTGTGCATTATTCTGAGTTTATTCCAGTTCTTGAAAAGACTCAAAAAAAATTAGCCTGATAGAAGATACTTCTGAAAATAGAGAAAAGCAATTTGGCAATAAATCCTTATAAAATATGGTGTATTTCATAATGTAGCAGGGTGTATTATCCGTGATTTAATACTGAATTATGAAGCATACAGTTTCCACATTATCATTTACAATCCTGAAATCAATTGGATGTTAGCGGTAGGATTAAGAGGCAGCACGCATAAGTACTTATTTAATACCTTGAATGCCATTGATAAATATCAGATGGTAGACTCACATGTAGCCATAAGAGGGAGGATTTTGAGGGGCCGGGGCTGTGGCTCAGTGGTACAGTGTTCGCGTGCCACATGTGAGGCACTGAGTTCGATTCTCAGCACCTCCTAAAAATAAAATAAAGGTATTGTGTCCATCTACAACTAAATATATATATTGCATATGAAGAATTGAATTGAAACATCATTCTCTGATGGATTTCATAAGATCTTGATTTTAAAATCTTTAAAAGAACTCATATATATGTGTGTGTGTGTATATATATATACATATATATATATGTCATACATATATATAGGAGAATTTTGATATAAATTTTCTACAACGTAATGTTCACACCATGTTCGTACAAATGACATCAATTTCCTAGGCTGAACCTGTGAGATGTTCTCTCATTTCCTCTGGGGCTACTAGTCTGTGGTTATTCCCTATTTCCAGTCTTGCTGCAATGTGCTTTGGTGACCCTGGTGACAATCATCTCTGTGGGAGGAGACCCCCAAGGTGACTTTGAGTAAAGAGCACCCACACATCCAGGGATGGCCAAGCATCACTTCCCAGCATGCTCTCTGCTTCATAGTGTGCGGGTGAGATGAAGAGCATCAATACCTTTTGCTTTTCAGGGTGAGAATATAACTTTTTGCAGTGCTCCAATTAAATGGCCAGTGTGGGTCTCATCGGAGTATCCATTCAGATGATCTATTGACTGAATATTTTAAGATGTCTGTGTTTTGCTCAGCTCTAAAATGGCCCAGTCTTCTCCACAAAGCCATGAGAACTTTGAATGATGGGTCTTTGGTGCCACAGATCTCTAGGCTCACTAGCAATGGGAGCTCCCTGCTCATTTATAACAGTAAATCATTTGTTTCCGAGAGTCAAGCCCATGTTCCTTCCCATTCATGCCATCTTGTTACGAGGAACTCGAGTTTAGTATTTAAGCAGGGGCGATCCACGCAGTCTCGTGCACTTTTGAATCCTGAAAGATGTCGTCATGGTATTCATCAGAGTGAGAGGCTCGTGAACATATACTGGGGAAAGAGAAATGTCCATTTATTTTATACAAGAACAACAACAACAAAACACAAACAACAACAACAAAAAAAACCTCCTAAAATATAGAGTTCTTCTCTGCCAATTCTAGGTTCTTGTTCCATAATAAAATAACATTCAAGAAAAGAAGGATTGAATTGAAACATCTTTCTCTGATGGATTTCGTGAGGTTCTGAATTTAAAATCTTCAAGGAACAGTGGTGCCATAGATCTGCAGCCTGTTCATTTAAGTGACAGTCACCCCTTGTATTCTCAGTGGATTGGTTCCAGGAACCCCCATGGATACCAATATCTCTAGTTGCTCAAGTCCCATACAAAAATGGTATATAGTGTCTGCACCTAACCTACACAGATTCTCCCATATAAACCATCTCTAGGTGACTTAAAAATCCGTAGTATAATGTGTGTGCTCTGTAAATAGCTGTTATGCTGTATTATTTAGGGGGGAAAATGACAAGAAAAAACCGTCTGTATGTTCAGTACAGACACAATGTGTTTTTTCTGATCTTTCTATCTTCATTTGGTTGAATTCATAGATCTGTGGCACCCACATGTAGACAGAGTCTACTGTGTATGATTTAAAAGGAAAATGTCCTCTCACCTAACTAGTCATTTTTAAGCTGTCTTCTTTATAAAAGCATTCAGTTTAATATATGTGTATTCTGGAAATTCTGCACAGAAAATAACAGAAGTCATGTTTCATAGACTGAATGTTTGTTTTCCCCCCAGAATTTATACGTCAAAATCCAACCCCCAAGCTGATAATACAAAATGGCAAGCCCTTTGGGAGGTGATGAGATCATAAGGGTGCAGCCCTATGAATGGGGTGAGGGTCCTTATAAAAGAGAGCTCCTTGCCCCTTCCACCATGGGAGGACCCAGGAGAAGGCTCCATCTGTGAGCCAGGAAGCAGCCCTCAGCGGACCCCATGTCTGCCCCACCTGGACCTGGGGTTGCAGCCTCCAGAGCTGAGAGCAGTCAGTGTCTGTTGTCTACCAGTCACCCAGGCTTTGTTATAGAAGCCCAAACACACAAAGGTGTCATAAATGGAAAACCTATTCCTATTATTCAGATCATAAATTTTTCTATAGGAAATTAAGAATTTGGAGATAAAATACTGAATGTTTTCCCCTCATTATTTCCCTCAAATACTGTTCTAAGGAAGAAAGACAAAAGACAGAAAACATCTTAGCTTCATCTCCGAAGAGCTTGAAACCTCCTGAAACCTATGAGTGAATCATATTCCCTTTCATTAACAGACCCTCTCTTGGACCATGACCTCAAGTTTTGGGGCTACTTGTCTGTGTACAATTTCCTATTAAACAAAAGTTTAATTTACCAGGCTTCTCACGGGGCAGAGAATTTTTGTCTAATCCTTACAGGGTAATTAAAATGTAGTGATAGAAATCAACATGAAACATTATGAGACAGAGAAAGTGAAAGAAATTTATCTTGTATTTTCAACCAGGAACTCAGGGCCAAGTGTTTTTTGTACTTTCTAGACTCTTTAATTGTTTAAAAATAGAAATATTCTTCTGATTTGGTTTGAATATGGTTTGTCCTCTCTAACACTTATGATAAAATTCAATCCCCGTCATGACAGATTAAGAGGTAGGGCCAAGGGGGACCTTTAAGAAGTGCTCAGGACTCTGCCCTCTAGGTAGATTAATTCACTCTTACAATTAGTGGATTAATGTGCTTATGGGTTATCCTTAGTGAGTCTGCTGTGAAAGCTAGTTTTCTAGGTCTCTCAACATTCCCTGGTTCTTGCCATGTGATGCTCTGTTGTGTCTTAATTTTGACAGCCCCTTGATCTTGGACCAGAACTGTGAGCCAGAATACACCTGTTTTCTTGATGACTGACACAGTCTGCTGTCTTATGTTATCAGTCACAAAGTGGACTAAGCATCTCCCCTCTTATTTTAATCTTTGTCTTTTGACTTCTTAGTGAATGCATAGTGGTATGAGGTTTCCTTATTTCAAATTACTTATAACTAGCATCTTGAAATGTTTGTATTAGAAAATACTACAGAATAAAATAAGACCTGTTTACCTGATGATTTTCTTGAAAACACAATTTAACCTTCCAAGATTCAAGGATTGTGGATTAGGGACCGCCAGATCTTTTCTACAAAGGCCAGAAAATGAACATAGTTTGAGTTTCCAGGCCAAAGAGTCCCTGCTGTGACTACTTAAGACTGCTCTCGTAGCCTAGAAGCATCTATAGAGAACACTGAAATAGGGGTGACCGTTTTCTAAAAAAACAACGATATATTGACATTGAAATTTGAATTCCATATAAAAAGGGGGTGGCTGCTCAGTGGTAGAGCACTTGTCTAGCACAGGCAAGACCCTGGGTTCAATCTGCAGCACTGCAAAAATTAAAAATAAAAGAGAGGTGGTAGGGAGGCAGTCTAGGTTCCTAACTCTTATTCTTATTGCAGATAAGATCCAATATTTAAACTAAATATACAGTCTCCTTATATTGCACCCTGCTACGCTAGATTTGCAGCAAGCACTCTGAATCAATTAGAGAAAAACATCCCCTCGGTTGGGGATGTGGCTTCATGATATAGATACTCCATAGCGTGTGCTTGGCCTGGGTTCAATTCCTCATAGCCTAGGAAAGAAAGGAGAGAGGGAAGGGCAAGGGAGGGAGGAACAGAGACATCCTGTTTGTTGCCCTGCTCTTATAGGCTGGTAGGACAGGCTTGCTTTTTTTTGCAAGGGGAACCCGGGAGTTATTTATTTATAACAGTCTTCAAGAACGGGTTTGGGAAAGGCAAATTCCGTAGGAAATAAACATGGGCAGGTGCATGATATTGAATCTGAAGCTCTAATCTTGTCTTTAAGAACACCAACGCATTAGATGAGAGGTTCATCAGGATGATGATTTTTCTCATAAAACTAAGAAATCATTTAGTGCTCTTCACTGAGATGTTTATAATGCCTCTAAATAATATGTGTGAGTGCTGTCAAGAGTATATCGCTCTTGCATATTTTTCTGGAATTGTAAAGAAACAGTCTGTGGCTAAAAGTTAGTTCATCCTCCCAGGTTCCAAATGCTGAAGCTCCCACTTAATACTGATGCTGCCACCCTCAGAAATCAGCCTTATTCTCCTCGCACTTCCATGAACAACTCAAATATCACCACCACCTACAGACCCAGTTCCATGGTCTCTGCTCAATTCCCAAAACATAAAGCAGATTTGCATTTGAATGAGGAGATGAGGGTATAGAAATTGTCTTTGCTGGTCTTGATGGGAAGGGCTGGTATCATTTTTTCCCCCAAATAACTGCCTCTGATCATCAAATTCACTATTAAATGGCTGCACATAAGCCTCATCTACCTACTGAACAAGCATGAATTTCTTACCCCATATGTGAAATAGGCATTGGCCCTCCAGAAACACGAATTTCTCCTGTTTTCTCCCATGTTCAATAATTAGTATTGAAAGTGTACTCTTTGTGTAGTTTTTATAAAAGCATGTCTGGTAAAACTCCTAAGTCGAGTTTTACCATTATACTACATTTTTAAAAACAATTAATTGTCCATATCTGCCATATTGAACACTTTGATTTAAATGTCAAGATTTTGAAAATCTCCAAATTATACATTCAAGTTTGCTTTAGCAAAAGGCACTTAAAGTTATATTTTAATATACATACCCAAATTGTGAAATATGTTAACTGCACACGCTTTCAATTAGCTTACCACTTAAACTGTGAATGTAAGATGAAATCAATGATGCTGATCATTCTAGTATTCATTTTTTATCGTTGAGACTATAACTCTGGCATTTAGACCCAGGTAACAGACAATTAAATACCAAAACATCATAACTACCACATGCATTTAAACTTTAAAATTAACTCACAGAAGATAGCTCCAAACGATGATTGCATCATATTTAAATGACTATAATCCAGCTTCATAAATATTGATGATCCTGCCAAGTTTGAGATCATCAGTAATGTTGAATTTTACTACATTCCATTTGCATTTTCAAAACTGAAATTCTCCCCTGAGATGTGGGAAAGTTCCATTATTAAAGTGCCCCCCAACAGGTCACTTGCAATAATCTAAGGTATAAAAAAGAGCAGACTTGTGAACAGAATTCTCTCATATGCATTTAGCTCAGCCTGTCTCTCAAATATGCCCCAGACCTGTCTTTTGACAGATCCTACAGACACAACCTGAGACAATTATTTCCTGTGAGCCATCCAAAGGATCTTTAGGAGATATTTAAAGAGCAATCTGAGAGCCGGGCGCGGTGGCTCAAGCCTGTCATCCCAGCACTCAGGGAGGCTGAGACAGGAGAATTGCAAGTTCAAAGCCAGCCTCAGCAATGGCGAGGCGCTAAGCAACTCAGTGAGACCCTGTCTCTACATAAAACACAAAATAGGGCTGGGGATGTGGCTCAGTGGTCAAGTGCCCCTGGGTTCAATCTCCAGTACCAAAAAAATAAAAAATAATAAAAATAAAAAAATAAAGAGCAATCTGTTTATCACCTATATAAGAAGCACTCTCCACAAAGCTTGTGCTGAGGGAAGTTTGGCCTCACGTTCAACGTGGCACCTAAGTCAAGCCTGTTTTGATAGACAGCACCTCTGCATGAAGAGAGAAGCATTGCCTTGGCTTGGCTGTCAGAGCACACAGTTGAGGGGTGGGAGTGTTTCTTGTAGTTGGCTTGGGTTAACCTTTGGTTGGTCGCCCGTGGAATGGAACATTTGATGGAGACCGCACTTTGCGGATTTATTGCAATGTTGGAAAGCTACCTACCTTTTCAGCACTGTTGAAATCCTTTGGGCTCTGGAGTTGGGAAAACGTCCCTGGATAGCAACTGCAGTTCTGTAGATATTGGACAGTTACCACGAACCACCATTTTTCTGGAGAGAGAGTTACTTGAGGGAGAGGAAAAGTGTAACGTTTTTGTAAAATTGACTAAAAAGACTGAGAGAGTTTTAATGCTACTTTTTGGTAGACCTCCCGTGTTTATCCACATGCACAAATAGATATGTCAGGAATTTACACAGCCCTAAAAGAAAAGAGCTTCAGATGGATCACTTCCCTTTGAGCATCAAAGCTACTATGGATTGGTTTGGACAGACTTGAACAAAAATTAAACATTTCCATCTGGTTGGAAGAATCCAGCCGAGTGCACACACATGTGTTAATTCCTGCTGCTTTGGGGGCCTACTGCTGTCCAGCTATTTGACCCAGACTCTTACAGGCAGGAAGAGGCTCTCAGAGTGACTGAAAAGAACTTTACCCATTGAAAGCTGTAACAAGGCAAACTCAAGCCAGTCGAGCCAAATGCTTAATTCCTAGAGAAAAAGCACCAAGACTTGAAGATACCTTAGCAATAAGCAAAAGTCTCAGGTTCAGAAATGTCCAAGTTTGGGCCAGGCGCCATGGTGCATGCCTATAATCCCAGCAGCTCAGGAGGCTGAGGCAGGAGGATGGCAAGTTGGAGACCAGCCTCAGCAACTTAGTGAGTCCCTGAGCAACTTAGTGAGACCCTGTCTCTAAATAAAATATAAAAAGGGCTGGGGATGTGGCCCAGTGATTAAGCATCCCTGGGTTCAATCTGTGGTACCAAAACAAGTCCTAGTTTGGAAACATAGCATGTGGTTACCTATGTTCCCCATTATAACTTCAGATGGGTTTCTCAAATGGGAATTTGACAAAAGCTAACTTTGCAATGACTCTGTTGAGGATCTCCAGTTGCCCTCTGTGACCTCAATTTGGAGTGTGGCAGACACTAGTGGTGCCAACCCATATGGACAGCATCCTCAAAGGTCATCCCAATTGTCTGACACTGAAAACTCTGGGCAGTTTGCCAGCGACCTTCAACAAATGAGGTTTGGACTTGGTGTGACATGTCCAAGTCCACGACCCCTCTCTTGGACAACTTAGAGGCATGATCTATTGTCTCTTGGTTGTTGAGGCCCTGTTCTCTCCCAGGGGACCCCATGAATGAACCTGCCCTTCATTGACTTTTCTTCCTTACCCATGTACCTCTCCAAGTTCCCTAAGAAGAACAGCATCTCAAGTTAATGACATGCATCCCAATCCTTGCCCCAGAGTGAAGCTACCTTTGAGCAAATTAAAACTAAGTCAGTGAACCCTGGATGGAGAATCAGAATCTTCTGTATTCGGTAAACTAGATAAAGACACCCAATAATTGCTGACATTGCCACCTGGTAGCATTCAAATTAACTCTCAGCTGACATATGCCTTTGATTGATGGAGACCCAGATTGCTGTCCACTGAGCCAGTGATTCTACACAATGAAGTAGAATACCCCATTGACCCTGAATTTTATGAGAGTATGGAAATTTTTATTCACGTCTCTGTGTTGTTGATTAAGACACACACGTACACCCACACACCCACATACACACACTTGCTTTGCTCCAGGGAGGAATGACTGTATTATCTAGCTGGCTTCAGGTGCCACATGCAATAACTGTGGGGAAAAAAAATAAGCTTCAAAGTTCTGATTGAAATTCCATCTCATGTTCCAAATCCATCAACTGAGCAAAGGAAATCAATTTTCTATCTGGGTTTCAAAGATACTGTTTTGGATCTTAGTTCCTAATAGTTGACTGTGTTTATGTTCAAGGAAAAAAAATACTTGAAAACATTCAAAATTCACCATGCATCTGCTCATATCTCCTTTTCAGATATCGGAAAAATGTCCAAGGCAGCTCTCAGACTCTGAGCCAGCTGGCCATGTGGAGAGAAAGATGCTACTCATGTTCTAACCCTAAACTCTGAGAGGTCAGGTGGACAAAATTCAAGACTTCTTTCCCTTGGGTCTTAACTTGAAGTTCTCCATAAGAGATTTAAATTATGAAACAAATCAATAGCAACAGTTACTGGGCACACACACACACACACACACACACAGACACACACACACACACACAAATGGTTTGGACATTGAAAGAATAAGAGAAAAACCCACCTTCCAGACTGAATTTTATGTAAAGCCTAGAAGGAAAGGTGACATAGCCCCCAAAGTAGATTAGGAAAGGCCATTTTGCAGGTATAGGTGTTTAGAGAATGTGGTCCATGTAGAAATTAGGAAACAGATGTCACACTCAAATTGGGATAGTCTGCTACAAAGCCAGGTCATAATATCTAGACTGGATTATAGTATCAAGCTAGCTTGTTTTAAATTGATAAGTAAAACACTGTATTTGTGGTTTACAGCATGATATTTTAATATCTGTATACATTGTGGAATGGCTAAATCAAATTAATTATTATATCCATTACTTTACATTTCTCATTGTTGTGGAAAGAACACTTAAATTCTGGTCTTCAAGCAATTGTCAGGTAGGATCCATTGTTA
Organism: Geosciurus inauris; assembly: GCA_004024805.1. Taxonomy (NCBI): domain Eukaryota; kingdom Metazoa; phylum Chordata; class Mammalia; order Rodentia; family Sciuridae; genus Geosciurus; species Geosciurus inauris. The sequence continues at coordinate 49,939 of PVHX01010841.1, read as the reverse complement.
CTAACTATACTATCCATGATGTACAGTGAATTTCTTGGACTTCTTTCTGTCCAGCTGAAATTTTAAATGATTTTTGTTTGTTTTGGGTTATCTTTTCGGTACCAGGGATTGAACCCAGGGGTGCTGAACTGCTGAGCCACTTCCCCAGCCCTTTTTATTTTTTATTTAGAGACAGGGTCTTGCTGAGTTGCTTAAGACCTCACTAAGTTGCTGAGGCTGGCTTCGAACTTGTGATCCTCCTATCTCAGCCTCCTGAGCTCCTGGGATTACAGGCATGTGCCACTGTACCTGGTTCATTCCTGTTGTGGCAAACCACAGTATTTCTTTCTTTTTGAAGGATGGATAGTATTCCTTTGTTTTTACAGATTACATTTTCTTTATAAATTCAATTGTTTATACAGACCACATTTTCTTTATGAATTGTCCGTTGATGGACACTTAAGTTGCTTCTTGGCTGCTATAAATAATGCCACAATGAACATGAAGTGCAAATGGTTTTTCAACAGGCTGATTTTGTATCTTGTGCACATATATTCAGAAGGAGGCCTGGTGGTCCCATTTCAGATCAGTGGTTCTGTTCTTAACTAGTTGAGGGACTTTCATACAGTTTTCTCTGGTGACTACTAGTTCACATTCTCACCAATACTGTGCAAGGGTTTCCTCTTCTCCACATCTTTACCAACATTTGTTCTCTATTATTTGTTTATTTAAAAAAATATGGCACACCTTAATGCTTCTTGGCTTGTATTGTAACTTGCAAAGCCCCTGTACACAGGAAGAGCAGATGGACAGACAGGTATGAAAAGAGAGAACCTCGAGGGTGTGCTTGCCATCCCACCTGTTACCTTTCCCTTGATCCCTGATCCTCAGGACATTGCACATACAATTTCTTTTACTTGATCTTAGTGCTATAACACAAAAGAACATACTGCATTCTTCCTAACAACAATTCTAGCATCAGTGAAAGCAAAACACAAAAGATAACAAATGTGTGCTTTTGTGCATTATGGGAAGAATTCCTTAGGAGCCACTGTCATATAGAGATGGATATATAAAAAACACTATTTGGAAACTAGTAGATTGATCATGATCATAGCAATGGAAACTTATTGCTGTGCCTGCTCCAGTTTTAACCTATGTGGAAGCTTGAGGTGAATCATTGGTCATCATTTTGATCTGGAATGCCCATCAAAGTCTCATATGGGAAGTTAGGCAATAATTGGCTCACGAGAGCTCCAACCCCATCAGTGGTTAATCAGTGGATTAATCCATTGGTAACTGCAAGGAATACGGGGGTAAGAATTAGTTGGAGGAAGAAGGTCAATGGGGAGTGCCCTGAAGGGTTTGCCATCCCTCACCCCATCCTTCTCCCTCTCTCCACTTCTGAGCTGCCATGAATCCAGCAGGGCTCCTTTGCCATGCCCTTCCGCCATGATGTTCTGCCTCACCTCAGGCCCAGAGCAATGGAATTGGCCAACCATGGACTGACCCTCTGAAACCGTGAGCCAAAATAAATCTTTTCCCCTCTACTTTGTTCCTGTCAGGCATTTTTTAAAACCATGATATATAGCTAACTATATATAACATACCATTTATATATTCTGTAATTACTATCACATGGCTTTTGTAACAATAATTTCATTTATGGGTTCTTTTCCTGAAGGGTTCAACAGGACTTTCTTGTATTTCAAATTCCCTAAGCCTTCTTCAGCTGCTTTAGTTCCTCAGCTTTTTGGAAGAAATACAAATTTCCAGTAAATTTTCAGGATGACTCTGATGATAACAGATGCTGCCATAGGCATTTGGCTAAAAAAATATTCGGAGTGCTCTGGTAAATACACAAGTATTCAAATATGGAGAATCTTACTTGAAATTTCTGGAAGTGATTTTAACAACACAGGGCACTTTGTAACAAAGACAGTCACATCCAGGAGCCACCATGTGACACAGACTCCAGGACATAAAGCGCTGAAATGTAGTGAAATTTAGTATCTTCCAACTCTAAAAAGTAGCTGACTTAAAACTGATAAATTATGTACCATTCTTTGGACAGTGTGAGACTGGCTAATTCCCAGGCTCTCAAATGGGATTGTAAAAGTTGTTTGTTTCTTCTGATGATTCTTTCCATATCCAAATGCCTTCTTATACCAATCAATTTTACACAAAAATAAATGGTGATTTAAGTGATTTTTTTAAATAACATATTGGATTTCCTTTACCACCTTTTGTGACCATGAGTCTTTCTGTTAATATTTAATAACATTTACTGAGAAGACATCTCTTTTAATCTCTACCCTAACCTTGCCTTTTGGCATTTAAATGCATTTATTCTTGTTCTATGAAGATTAAGAAATGTTGGACAGACTTCATAATAGCCCTTCACATAGTTCCTGACAATTACTCAATCACCTTTCGGAGCAAATATCTTCAACCCCTCTCTGCCTCTTCCCATTCCTTCTCTTACTATCTTTACTTATATAATTCTAGGTTCAGTCATAATATAAAAGCAGGGGATGAATGGACTGTAAACACCTCTTACTAGGGTCTCCGGGTTGAGACCTGTCCCTCCCCCTTCTCTGGAAGGAACATCTTAGAAAGTTTGATTACCAATGGCCACAGGACAGTTGCATGATCTTGTGCACCATGGTATCTAACTAATCCATCCAAGAGCACACATCCAATCCATGCTGGACCATTGAATGACCCACCAGATTCTTCCAGGGAGTTGATATTTTGAATTGAGAATCAGAGGCTGGGATTTGGGAATTTGAGTTGTGTTCATGGCTAGTTTTGAGAAAGTGCCAATCTTCTTCAGCTGAGGTCTCTGAAATTGTCTTTGTTCCTGCACTACTTTGTGTGTGTGTGTACATGTATGTGTGTTTCCAACTCTTTTAGTTATTTAATGAAAAACTTAATAATTCTAATAAGTTCCCACTTGAGGTTTCAGAGAGCAGAAATGGATGTGTGCAGCCAAAAGTACGTTAATGTATGTTTTAATGACCCACTTTGCAAAGAAAGAAAAAATACAGGTCACTGCACAGGTTCCCATAGAAGGACTGGGTGACCACACAAAACATGTCATATGACATGTCCAATCAAGGGGTGGGATTATTCACGCCTTTTTTATTTTTACTTTTTTTTGTATAAATGCCAGAAGTGGAAGAAATTCAATTCATTTTAGGTACAGTCACCCCTTCATATCTCATATTCTACATACATGGATTTCACCAAACAAGCTTAGATAGAGAATATTTAGAAAAAAAATTGTATCTGTAGTGAACCTGTGTAGAATTTTTTGTCATTATTCTGTAGATAATATAGCATAACAGCTGCATGCGTAGCATTTCATTGTGTGAGGTATTATGAGTGATCTACAAATGATGTAACACATACGAAAAGACATGTGTAGGTTCCATGCATTAAATGCTACAACATTTTCCATGAGGACTTTAAACATCTGTGGATTTTAGTATCCGTAGGGGATCTTGGAACCAATTTCCCTTGCATACCCAGAAGTAACCATACTTGTTTTCATAGTTGTCTCCTTTTTCCTAGAAGGTCTCTGAGAGAATGGAAAGGGGTATATGAATGTTTGGAAATACCCTCCACTATGACCGTAGTAGCCTAGGTTTCCAATACATGTTATTGAATAAAAGCTTTAACAAGCACAACTAAATGGGCCCATTACTGGATGTATCCAGGGGATCCCATCCTTTACAAACAAAACAGAATTCTAGGCACTTTGACTGAATCTTAAAAACAAAAAGAAGAAATAATTTAGTATAGGGAGCATGAAAAATATTTAGAGTGGAGACATAATAGATACTGAGAGTCTACCATGAAAAATGAATTTTGATAGATTAATTTTATGCATTATCATTGTAGCAGTAGGAAGAAAAATACAAACATAACTAAAAACATACAATCCAGTTAGACTTGTTTGTGTGCAGGGAGAATAGAAAAATATTTGGTTAACATTTGGTTAAAAATGGTTAACATTTGGTTAACATTTGGTCTCCATCCTTCCTACTTTCTATCCCTTGTCTTGTCTTATTACTTTGACACTTAACACAACCTGATATCATACAACTCTTGCTTGTTCATCTGGGTTATTTTATATCCTTCCATATTTTTTCAGGTATTCTTAAGAGATCCATGGTCTTATCACTTTTGTCAGGTTCAGTGGATCTCCAGTGAAGCAAAAGAGTGACTGGAATGTCGTGGGATATAATGATACTTCCTGAATGTTGAATGTTGGATGTGAATCCAGGCAGAATGAGTAAGGATAAATCTTGGAGGCTTTGTATCTTCACAAAATTTCCCAAGGAAGGAGTGAGATTCATGTTGTTTATGAAGTAGGCTTCTAAGGATCTGTAATATCTTGCAATCCTTTAGTAGCTTGGGCAAAAACAGCTAAGGAGAATTGGGATTTACCAATGGTGGAGAAATGAGAGAAAAACCTTTCAGTATTTTGGTCTTGTTTGCTCTATTGTCTTAGGAAAACCAATGTAGGCTCTTGGTAAAGACCATTCCAAAGAAACATACTGTCCTGCTGAATCCCTCTGACTCTCAGAACCCTCAGGTTCTTTGGGTTATCTGGTCTTTCTTGAATTATGGTGTTTGTTTGAGGAGGTTGAGACACAATGTTTGTTTTGCCATAGGGAGTAATATTCTGTAGTTTCAGAAGTGGATAGTCTCCAAGAAGGAGAATGCTGCAGAAGTCTCAGAAGCTCTGGAGTGAATCTTGTAGATGTCAGCTACATGGCAAGCAATGCGATCATGCAACAGATGCAGACTTACAATGAAGTGCTGCTGTTAGGTCAAAGTGTGCGCCATATTTCGGATGTTTAATGTCCTTCAAAGACTCATATGTTAAAGGCTTGGACACCAGTCTGTGGCACTATTTGAAGGTGGTAGAAACTTTAAAAGGTGGGGCTTAGTGGGAGGAAGTTAAGTCATTGGGGCAGGTCCTCAAAGAGGCTTGTAGGGCTCTGGACTCTTCCTTTTCCTTTCTTTTTCCTTTCTGGCCACAGTGAGGTAAGCAGCTTGCACCACCATGTGCTCCCCACCATGATGAGCTGCCTGACCACGGGCCCAAAGCTAAGGGAGCCAAGAAACTATGGACCTTTTTTCTCTTTATAAGTTGATGACCTTGGGTATTTGGTACTATTAGGGTTTAGATGTGACACGTCCCCCAAAAGTTCATGTGGGAAAAAAATACAAGAAAGTTCAGAAGTGAAATGATTGGATTAGGAGAGCCCTAACCTAATCAGTGTATTAATCCTCTGATAGAGACTATTTGGGTGGTAACTGAAGGCAGGTAGGATATGGTTGGCGGAGGTACGTCCATGGGGGCATACCCTTAGGTTTTGTATTTGTCAGTGTGAAGGAAACACACACTTTCTCTCTCTTTCTCTCTCTCCCTTTCCTGGTGGTTTTCCTTTGCCACACTCTTCAACCATGATGTTCTACCTCACTCTTGGTCCCCCAAAATGGAGTGGGGCAACTTTGGAAGGAGACCTCTGAAACCATGAGCCCCCAAATAAACTTTTCCTTCTTTAAAACTGTTCCTGTCTGGTCTTTTGGTCACAAAAATGAAAAAAACTGACTAAAACTGGTACAGTAGTAAAAACTTGACTAATTGATGAATATATGTTTTCAAATAACTGATTTCTGTCCCATCATTTATTCCCCAAGGCTGAGAAATTACACTGTCTTTCTCCTCAAAGAGGATAATATGTAGGACTTGATTTTACCATCCTGGAGTTGTGTTTTATAACTTCTTGCTGAAGAATTCAAACAAAAGAGTTAACAGAGAATAAGAAGAAATTGGAATATACTATTAAAGAGCACAAATATTTTAAAAACAAAACCATTCAGTCTAGTATTTTCTATTCAGAAACAAAAATGTGTTCTGTGAAAGGAAAACAGTATAGTAATAAAAAATGTATTTTTTTGTTTCTGCAAGCTTTGGACAGCCAAAGATGGAACAGAAAGACAGAAGTATAGATAAGACAAAGGTGTAGAAAGACCAAGTGTAGAATGTATGGAAATAAAGACTCTGAACCCCAATGATAGGTACAAGTGTAGAAAGACCTTTATGGACAAGAAAGCTCTCAGTAGGCAAACCTTGGAGATACAGGTGCACAAAAGTAGCCAAACCCACTCAAGATTAGTGTGTATTTTGTAGGACACCCCATACACAAAAGAGCTTAAGCATTCCTCTGTCAGGCCAAATTGACTTTAGTTCAAATCTTAGCCGGACCACTTTGGATAAAAGACTAAGATAAAAGGGAATTTCTTTTTCATTTTAAATCCAGCTCCAGCATATGTTTTCTAAAGAGAAACTCTTCCGTGCTGGTCCCATTTCTAATGGGTTTCAGATTCAATTGGGCTGTACCTCTCGAGAGCTTGATGTATGTTAGTTATTTATCAATGTCAGGATCACCAAAATTACTTCACATGTAATCAGGGAGCAAATGGATTTGTGTACCTCGAGTCTTAAAAACGGCTTTAAATATTTCACACTTCCTCAAGGTTAATGAGCTCGGCACCAAATACGCTAATTAAAAGTTGGCAAGTGTTTGAACAAATGAATGAAGATACTTTCTCCAAGGAAATTTGCTGCAATGAAGGAATGTAAGAAAGATATTAAATATTTCTTACTACAGCGATTATCAATTGATGTCTATAAAACAGACTGCTGTTCTTAAAAAGAACACATTAATAATAGTTACTAATTACGCAGCATTTATTACACCAGCACATTCTTCTATTTTCTTACATGTTTTGGTGCACATAATCCTAATACTTACCTTGTAAGGCCAATGGTATTATGTAACCATTTTGCCAAAGAAATTTTGGAGGCTGTCCAATCTTGGATCTTGAGTCTTCGTGATTATGAACTAAGTAACCCTTTTCCTTTATGCATTGTCCAAACACAGGTATATTGTTATAGCAATGAAAAATGGACATATATTATAATCTTAAATTGTAAATATATATACATGTGTGTATATATGTATATATATGTATATATGCATATATATATATATTGTCAGCATACTCCACGCCCCATGATCCCTATTATCATGCTTTGTAAGCATGATTCTTTTTTTTTTTTTTTTGGTACCAGGGATTGAACTCAGGGGTACTGGACCACTGAGCCACATCCCCAGCCCTATTTTGTGTTTTATGTAAAGACAGGGTCTCACCAAGTTGCTGAGCACCTCACCATTTCTGAGGGTGGCTTTGAACTCGCAATTCTCCTGTCTCAGCCTCCCAAAGTGCTGAGATTACAGGCATGTGCCACCAAGCATGATTCTTCAGTTCTTTGTAGTTATCACTCTCTTTCTGAGACTGCTTATTTGCTTATTTTGTTTTTGATTGACATGTATTGATTGTACCTATCATTGGGGTTCAGTATCTTTATTTCCATACATTCAGCATGCACTGACCAAATGCAAGCTGCCTTTATCCACCTTCACCACCCCAAACACCCTTCCCAACTTCTCTTAATCACTCTTCTCTATTAAGGTCCATAACCTTTATGGAAGGTTTTGCTCCATTTCCATATATGGGACACAACATCCAGTACTTCTCTTCCTGTATCTTTTTTCCATTTAACATAACATCTTCCAGTTCCATTCATTTTGCCACCGATGATGAGGTTTTGTTCCTTTTTATGGCCAAGTAATATTCCATCATGTATATGAACCACTGTTTCTTTATCCATTCATCTGCTGATGGGCTTCTAGACTGAGTCTGTATTTTTGCTAGTGTGACGGATGCTACAAGAAACATGGGTGTGCATGCATCTCTTTGGAATGGTGATTCCATTTCCTTTGGAAATGTATCCAGGAGTGGGGTAGCTGGATCACATGGTAGGATCTCATTCCTCCAGGTTCAGGGAGTTGACATTGTTTTTTAGTTATGTCTTCTTTAAAATCCTTATAACGTTCATGACATGTTTGTCCTATCTGTCCCATTGTTTCAACTTGAGTGGAAATTACTAATTCTGGAAATGAGGCTTGGTATCACTCCTATGGGATAGGTAGTCCCCTTCAATGAAATGCATAGTCTTTCTTTCCTGCTTGCAGAGGGGATATCTTGGGTCCTCTTTGGACATACTGTTGATAACTTAGATACCTGTTCCACAAAGCCTGTTCCTTTCATTCTGGTCTGGCTCTGAGCTCTGGCCATCCTTCTCACACTCTGAGAGTATCTCTCATGCTTCTTTGGATGCGGAAAGGTCTAGGAACTCTCCAGACTCATGTCCATGAGGCCAATCGTGATGTCTCTCCAGAGTTCCAGTACAGAATGGAAAGCATGTAGAAGAATCCTACCAGAGAAGCCAATCAGACGGCTTTGCCTCACTTTTCAAGGATTTAGTATCATTCTTCTAAATCACTGGTTCCTGGCTTCTGCTCAGCAACACAGATATAAATCCTAGGATTACTTGCTTTCTCCCCCGATGGAAAATTCAAGAAGATTCAAGACCTAGAACACATTCTGCATACATCTCCACCAAGGTCCTGTGGACTTATTCTTTCTAAAGAAGAAGAAATGGGAAAGAGAATGTTTAAGAAGTCTTCTGTACATAACCCAACAGAGACATTTTTAGATTATGCTGTCTACTAAATTTCCAACAGCTGAATGTATCACAGTTCAGTTCAACTGTTGCCGGGTATACCATGTGATGCTAATTTCCACCATATGATTCTTATCCAATAGATTTTATCATGCTTTGGATTTTCCCAGCATGGATTCATGCAAATATGAAATAGGGATGAAAGGGTTTAGGACTTTCTACATTTTAGTATGTATCTCCACATTGATTTACCACCAATTTTATTAATTTATGGTATCCCCTACAGTGTTCATTCCTGTGGCTGTCAGTCACGATCATTCCAGCATAAGATTCCTTATAAACTTTAGTTTAAAATAAAATTACAACTGGGTCCTTTTTCCTCTTTTACTTGGTAAAATCCTCATTGCTTGTAAAGTGTGAAGGATCTTTGTAATTGAAAATAATAAAGCTTAAGTTGGGAAAACTGCATGAGCAATTGAGCGAGTCTCTTGAACCCAAAGCTTCCTTCGTTACTTCTTTCATTTGCCTCAAGATCTTGAAACACTTTGCCTCCCATGGGCTTTATTTTATTTTCCCCTGGAGATTTCTACATTTCTTTTTAGGACAGAGTTCTCTCTCCAGAGGTACCGCCAAGGGGCAATTGATTTCCCCTGGGCAAACGGCTGATTCTCTGGGACTTGTCAGGAGAGTCAAATTGGTTCATGTCTTGAAGGCTAGTTTTGGAAAAGTGACCCCATTTCAGTCCTTAGCACAGTTTTATAATGAATTGGAAGAGCTATGTTCTGTTCTCTTCAGCTGCTGAGATAGCTGCTAAAAGTGATTCGATGTAACCTTCAGACACTGAAGGAATCTTTGAGCACTCTAGTCACATTTAAGATCATCATGACATTGAGAAAGAGAAGCTGATCAGGTGATCTAAGATAACGTGTGGAATCAAAATCCCTTCCAAAACTTCAAACCATCCTTGTTTCTGGTTTAAATTTTATCTGTGGTATATTTTAGTTCCTAGTCAACTAAATTTCAGGAACAAGAAAGAATTTGATGCTCTGACCCCATATAAATCCTTTCCCTGAGATTCCTCAGTGTCATGAATAAGCACCCGTCTCCATGTTCAACTACATCAAACCCCAAACCATGCTATTGCAACACAAACTTCTGCGTAATAATTTTATTTTCTGGGTGTTTTAGTCAGCTTTTTTGCAGCTGTGACTAAAAGATCTTACCAGAACAATTGTAGAGGAGGAAAAGTTTATTTGGGGCTCACAGTTTCAGAGGTCCATTTCTTGGGGCTCAAGGTGAGGCAGAATAACAGGGTGGAAGAGTGTGGTAGAGGGAAGCCACTCACATAATGATCAGGAAGCAGAGGGAGAGACTCCACTCACCAGGTACAAAATATGTACCCCAAAGCCTGAGCCCCAAAGCCCACCTCCTCCAGCCACATTCCACCTGCTTTTGATTACCAATCATCAGATGATTGATTCACTGATTGTATTAAGCCCGTCATTTCTTCTCTGGACCTTCTTGCATTGTGTCACATGTGAGCTTTTGGGGGACATCTCACATCTAAACCATAACACTGGGGCATTTCCTTTCCCTATTGGCATTCCTGACATATTTTATCCTGTGCATCGTAACATGTGGACTTCTTCTGTGTGGACTGACTTCTGTCCATTCAGGGCTGTCAGTACGTCAGGCACCTCCCCTCACAGTGACAAACTAAACTGTCTTCAGACATTGCAATCCATATGGTAGCATGTAGACATTTGTGGCTATTTAAATGAACTGCAATGAAGCCCAGTTAAAAATCCAGTTCTCCAGCCACAAGTACCTACTAGTCACCAAGTGTTCTATCATATTTCCATCATCACAGCAAATTATATTGGGCAGTGCTGCTCAAGAGCATGGCTTCGTAGAGGACATGACCAAGGTTGGTTTTGGGACATACATACTCATGCATATACATACAGTACATTTTGCTCAAGTGTAAAGCTTGCATACAGCATAATGGGGCCGGTAACATCGCCTGTTGGAGTGAAGAGTCGAGGGAAAAGCAAATCTAAAAAGTCTCCTTACCTGGGATTCAGAAATTATTTGGAATTTGAAGTACTAGATTTCAGAATGCAAAGTAGCAGCTTAAGATACCTCAGCTGTATAATAAAGCTTCTATTCTTCTTTGCTCTTGTTCTTAGGAATGTTAAATAACTTAATCATGTGAATTTTCATTCATAAATAACTAAAAAAGCCAGTGAGATTTTTCCAAAGAAATTGCATGAGGCATTGGAAGCTGCTCTAGCTAACTGCCTGATTTTTCAACAAAGGGACATGCCAATCCTAACACAGGCTTTGCTATAAAGATGTACTCAAGGTGAGGACAGAGAAGCTTCGGTGAGATCTCATTTTATTCTCTTATCTAAAGTTGTCATGCAAATTAATATGTAACCCTTGATCTTGTTCATTTTCTTTTTAAAAAGTGTATTCATATATGTACATAATCTTGTCAGTCCTTCCCCCTCCATGAATGTCTGTAAAGCAGTAAAGCACCAATTTTAAAAAGCAGTAAGTAAATAGAAGGAAGACCTGGAGGCTAGAGGAAGGGGAGGAGGGAGAGGGATTAGGGGAGGGAGACTGAAGCATGCACGTGTGATTAGGTCAAAATGAACCCCAACATTATGTAGAACTGTGAAACACTAATGAAGACATCCTTGAACCCCGCTTTTCTGTGTAAGTCTAATGCAATAATAAGAGCATTTTGTTAAAAATTCCATCGTATAGAACATTACCTTCTATATTGGATGGTGTTTTGTTTTTGCAGTGCTGGGGTCAAATAACTTCTGTACTTTGCGGCTCCATTGTGTATTATCTGTCTTCCCCTTTAATTTGCACATAGGATGTAGTCTAAAAAAGGTGGTGGTAATGCACGTGATATAACCCCCACTGATTTGCAGTGTGGTCATTCTACCAGTAAAACTTACAAGGCTTGTATAAGATGATCTCGTGAAGGGTCTTCTTAGCTTCAATTTTGATAAGAAAATGATTCCACGGTATTTAATTAAAAATAACAAAATGCAAAATTGGAGCTTATTGGCTGAGGCTTGGGTCTCAGAAAACATATATCAAACTGTATTACAGTCGCAGTAATCATCTCCCAGATGAACCACTGGCTTGATTCAGAAGTGTCCAATGGGTCTTTGGGTGTGCTCATAGTTCCGTGGAGGTGCAGAGCTGATCTGGATATGAAAGCATCAGAGCCTTTTTGTCACAGTGAGCAAAAGGTCCAGAGGCATGCAATATTAAAGGTGAAGGATGTGTGGAGAACACATTGTTTGTCCCATGTGGAAACAGTGGTTGACTTTGGGTTACAAGGAGGAAGATCCCAAAAAGATTGGCAGAGTCCAAATCATCAATGTCCTTTGCTGTGTTCCTGGGAAATGGGAGTTACTGATGAGGCAGACATTCTTTGGGCATTGTTAAGCAGAATTCTTTTAATATCACTTGCTGGTAAATGGACAGAACTGGAGGACATCAAGCTAAGTGAAATAAGCCAGACTCAGAAAGTCCAGGGTCAAATGCTTTTTCCCAGATGTGGGAGCTAGAGAGAAGAAAGGGACTTTTTAAAAAGGAATCTCATAAAAGTAGAGATGAGAACACAGAAAAGAGGCAGGGGAGCAGGGGTGAGGGAGCATGGGAAGCGAAAGGAAAGCACTGGGAATATAATTGATTAAATTATGCTATGTGAATGCATGGGTATATCACAGTACATTCCAACTTCACATATAACTATAATTCATCAATGAAAAATAAACACATCAATAGAAGGAAGACAGATAGAGTAGAAGGGGACCAGAGGGAAGGAAAGAGGACAGTACTGAGAATAGAAATGGAGAAAAGGATCTTATGTGCCTTTATGAATGTGTCTAAATGAACCCCACTGTTAGATATAAAATAACAGAAAAAATATTTTTAATAGAAAGAATTCATTTTAGACCTGAATTAGGAGAGGGACCAGGAAGAAGACAAGTTAAGAGCTCAATGGCAAATTAAAATTCCAACATCATTCCTTATAGAAATAGAAAAAGCAATCATGAAATTCATTTGGAAAAATAAAAGACCCAGAATAACCAAAGCAATCCTTAGTAAGAAGAGTGAAGCAGGAGGCATCACAATATAAGACCTTAAACTATACTGCAAAGCTATAATGACAAAAATGACATGGTATTGGCACCAAAATAGACATGTAGACCAGTGGTACAGAATAGAAGACACAGAGACAAACCCACATAAATACAGTTATCTCATACTAGATGAAGGCACCAAAAGCATACACTGGAGAAAAGATAGCCTCGTCAACAAATGGTTCTGGGAAATCCAAATGCAGCAAAATGAAACTAAACCTTTGTCTCTCACCATGCACAAAACTCAACTCAAAGTGGATCAAGGACCTAGGAATTAGACCAGAGACATTGAGTCTAATAGAGAAAAAAGTAGGACCAAACCTTCATCATGTTGAATTAGGCGCTTACTTCCTTAACAAGACTCCAAAAGTGCAAGAAATAAAATTTAAAAATCAATAAATGGGATGGATTCAAATCAGAAAGCTTCTTCTCAGCAAAAGAAACAATCCATGAGGTGAACAGAGAGCCTACATTCTGGGAGCAAATTTTTGCCATATGCACATCAGATAGAGCACTAATCTCCAGGATATATAAAGAACTCAAAAAAACTTAACACCAAAACAAACAAACAAAAAAACCAAATAACCCAATCAATAAATGGGCTAAGGAACTGAACAGACACTTCTCAGAAGGAGATAGACAATCGATCAACAAATACATGAAGGAATGTTCAACGTCTCTAGCAACTAGAGAAATGCAAATCAAAACTACTCTAAGATTTCATCTCATACCAGTCAGAATGGCAATTATCAAGAATACAAGCAACAATAAGTGTTGGCGAGATTGTGGGGAAACAGGCACACTCAAACATTGCTGGTGGGACTGCAAACTGGTGCAACCACTCTGAAAAGCAGTATGGAGCTTCCTTAGAAAACTTGGAATGGAACCATCATTTGACCCAGCTATCCCACTCCTCGGTCTATACTCTAAAGACTCAAAAACAGTGTACTACAGTCATACAGCCACCTCAATGTTTATAGCAGCCCAATTCACAATAGCTGAACTGTGTAATCAACCTAGATGCCCTTCAACAGATGAATAGATAAAGAAACTGTGGTACATATACACAATGGAATATTACTCAGCAACAAAAGAGAATAATATTATGGCATTTGCAGGTAAATGGATGGAGTTGGAGAATATCATGCTAAGTGAAGTAAGCCAATCCCAAAGAACCAAAGGCTGAGTTTTTCTCTAATTAATGGATGCTGATCCATAATGGGGGTGGGTGTGGGTGTGGGGAGCATGGGAGAAATGGAGGAACTTTGAATACGGCAAATAAGAGGTAGGGGAAGGGAGGGAGCATAGGGATAGCAAAGATGGTGGAATGAGGTGGACATCACTACCCTACATGTATGAAGACACAAATGGTGTGACTCTATCTTGTTTACAACCAGAGAAATGGAAAATTGTGCTCCACATGTGTACTATGACTTGAAAGGCATTCTTGTGTTTTTAAAAATAAAAATAAGCAAATTTTTTAAAAAAGAATTCTATGGCGGTATGCATGGCAGAGAGCAGTGGCTTGCTAGTGCTTCACAGTGATAGAATGGTCATGCACAGGGGCCAAGCTGGCAAATGGGATAAAAAAGAAACACAGACACACTTGGAGAAGCTGAAGATATAGGCGACATCAAGAGGGAAACTTCAATTTTTGTAGTCCATGAAGTTGAAAATCCAATGATGTCACTAAAGGAAAGAAAAATCACATTCAGACTGAGTTTCCAATAAACATTGAAAAGAGAAATTCAGTACTGAACACTGTAGGATGTCGATAAAGGTGAGACATTCAAGCATAAGTCTCCAGAAGACTCTGGGGATGAGTGCTGGTTCCTCAGGGAGTTTGATTAGTGCTGGAATCACAGACTTGAACATGTTCCACAGAGAGTCCTGAGATGGAACTTATTAAAATGTATTAATTCTTCCTGCTCCATAACCCAGGAAGCCAGTCCTCAGTGGCATCCAAGAGAGAAGATGCAAATATTCATGCCATAATACCTACAAAGACAAATTAAATTTATGTCTGAAATTGTAGGCTCACTGAACTCTACCCCAGCTTTTCAGATTCCCATCAGGGCGTTATCATTAATCTGCACACACTCTCCTCGCTGTTCATTGCAATATTGCAACATTTTCCTTATCTTGAGAACTGTTAGCACACTGGACATCTTACAGTAGTGACTGGATGCTTTTACCTCCGACCATGACCCTTGACATTTTTCCCTTTTCTTATTCCATGGCCCTAGTTCCATCTCATAAAGTAGTGGGCTCTCCCCCAGGCAGCAAAGAGTGGACCGTTCATCAAGATTTGATCCCAAACATAACTGGAGTATATCCTTAAATGACTTTTAAAACCTATCTGCAGCTCATGCCATAAAACATATTTATTTTCCACACAGTTCTAAATGAGACCACCTATAGAAAATGAAAAAGATCACTGTGGTTATTTTTCAAATCCTAAAACTTTAGATTATTCAATAAATTTTGGATTCAAGAGAAAGCTGAGAAACAAGTTACAAAAATGAGCCTCCTGTCTAGAGTTGCCTTTTGAGATGCTGTGCTAAGAAAATGTTATGGGTGTAATTGCTATTTCTTTTGCATGGACATGGTGCAGTTTGAGACATATTCCTTCTTTGAAATGCACAGAAATCTTTTGAAATAGGCGCAGTATATCAGAAAAAAAAGAAAAGGTGAACCTAAAACCTGCAGTCTTGCCATTTTGACACAGGATAGTATCGACTAAATTTCTTTTGGACTAATCAGACTCTGGGTATGGGGTAGGTCTCCTCTGGTGTCTTGTTGGGGTCACTAAGCTTTAGCATGAAAGGGACAGCAGTGGCTCATTTGAAATACATAAAAGTAAAACCCTGGGACCATACAGTATTGAAAATAAAGGTGAACATAAGAGAAGGGGAACAAAAGCTCAGACATGGTTGAGTATAAAACCTGGAGGATGGATTATACCCAGAACTTGTATGTTGTCCACCATGGCTGACCATTCATGGAATCCCATAGATATAGGCAGGACCAACTTATATTGTTTACATTCTCTTTCAAAAAATTCATGGCTAGTGCTATATATTGAATCTTGAACACCCTGAAAAGCCAGTGTGTTAAAGGCTTGTTCCCCAGAGGGACATTTTTAGGAGGAAGAGGAAATGTTAAGAGGCAGAGCCTCAGAGGAGATCTTAGATCATCAAGGGTGGGTCCTCACAGGGGTACCATGAGACCCTGGTCTCTTCTCTTTTCCTGTGTCCTGGCCATGAAGTGAGCAAGTTTTATTCTACCACATCCTCCCCTCCATGATGTATTGGTTTGCCACAGATCAGAGCCAATCCATCATGCACTGAAACTTGCAAAACTGTGAGGCAAAATAAACCTGCCTTCTTTATGAGCTGATTATCTGGGGTATTTTGTTATAGTAAAGGAAAGCATTTTGATACTTGAATCATAATGAAACAGAGCTGAAAAGGTATAATCTCTGAAAATCATGTTTTAAGGATTGGCAAGCACCTGTTTGAGATTATCAAGACAAGACATTAGAGCAATGCTCCTCCACTGGACACAATTTTCCCTTTAGGGGAAACACTTAACCATGGGCACAGACATTTTTGGTCGCCACAACAACCGGGGATGGGCTACGTTACTGGCATGTGGTGGGTAGAAGCCAGGGCTGTGGCTAAACATCTCACGATGACAGGCCTGTCTCACAACAAGGATTACCCAATTACCCAATGTCTACAATGCCAAGTTGGGTAAACTCTGCACTCTATCGATAGCTCACTGGCAGGAAAACAAAACTATAAATTACATTCCCGTCCAGCACTTGTCGCATTTTTGTATTTCCAGAAGCACAGAACTCATCAAGACTCCTTTTTAGAAAAATCATGCTTTTTAAAAAAAAATTATAGCTGCCCATTAAAGAATAACTAGGATAGCTAAGGTGAGCATATTTAGGCATTCCTTATTTAGTCTGCCTTCTCCCTGTCCTCATTTCCCAACTTCTACATTAATTAAAGTTATTTTCATTATCTGTAGGTTCTCTGTAGCATGCTTTCTTGAAAGGTCCAAAGATTCTGAGGGAATCTTAGATTTCTAAACCCCTGATACCTTGAGTAGGAAAACAACCCACTGATCTCCAGTCATTAGGTGAATACTTATGGATTCCATCTGTTGTCATCTCCATGAGCCCTAGCGCATGACCTCTGCTCCTGGGGGAAACATTGGCTCATTCTCCATCTGCTCAAATGTCAGCCGAGTCTGTCTCTATCTGAGAATTCTGTGAAAATGCACATCTCTCTCCTCCTGAACTCCCCAACATTTTCCACTCTCACTGACATGTCTTGCTTTGAACCTAGGACTGTTTGGCTTGTTACTCATGGCACAGCTTCTTAATTAGATTTGATGTTTTCCCACCACCTTTCCTTCTAAGGATGGCTGAGTTTCTGCCACATAGGAGTCGTGGTGCTTTGGGGAAGGCCATCACTTTTGTCTTCCAGGGAAATGAGCACAACCCTGGACACAGAGGAGGAGTCTTAGTCAAGGCACACAAGAAAAAGGATAGCCCTTCAAGGATTCTTTGGCGCATATTTTACTTAATGATATTTAGGGATTTGAGGTTGCCGGACAACCTCATGGGAAGCTGAGACCTTGAATTTTTAAGCTCCCAGAAATAGTGCAACAGGCGATGTTCAGTCAGCTTTTTCACAGTAGGGATGACAAGAACAATTTTAAGGAGGAAAAGTTTCTTTGGGGGCTCATGGTTTCAGAGGTCTCATGCCATAGAATGTTGGTTCCATTCCTTGGGGCTCCAGGTGAGGCAGAACATCATGGCGGAAGAGTGTGGCAGAGGCCAGTGTCACAGAACATGATCAGAAAGCAGGGAGAGATTCCACTTGTCAGATGCAAATTATATACCCAAAGCCATACCCCCAACGCCCACCTCCTCAACCATACCCTGCCCACCTTCAGTTACCACTTAGTAATCCCCATCAGGGGATTAATTCAGTGATTGGGTGCAGGCTGTCATAACCCAATCATTTCTCCTCTAAACTTTCTTGGATTGTCTCCCACATGAGCTTTGGGGGACACCTCATATCTGAACCACAGCAGGTGGTAGTCCATGACCTTGGGTTCCTCCCAGTGGCCTGTGAAATCCTACCTTTGTTTATCTCTTCTCTTCTGCTCTGCCTTTCTCTCTTCATGTTGCTCTCTGCCCCTCCACTCACACCGTCTCCATGTGGTCACCCAGAACTGGAGCTGCCCACCGATGTAATGCCACAGGTGAGCTCACGTGCCCAACATGGTCCTTTCCATTGCTCGGTGTCCATAGCTACAGGAAGAAGGAACAAATGTGAATGGATGGCATGGTAAAGGAATGCACTGAAAAGATACTGGGCATCTCACATAACTGCCAGGGAAACTGGAAAGCCATGTATGGAATGTGGGTGAGAATGATGGGAGTAGTTGGGAGACAGGTCCAGCAGACATGACCATGAGCGGGACCACCATGCAGTATGAGATCATGGCGGCCTTCAACAATGTGTTCAAATGAATGATGCAGCTATGCTTTTACCCAAAAAGTATGGACACATGATCTGATGGCCATTGGAAATCAGATGTTGAGGCCACCTCTTCTGTAACTGGCAGGACTTCTCTATCATTTCTGATTGTTTGTTTTACTATCTATACACTCAGTGTCCTCTGGAGAGGTGTCTGGTCCAAGCACTGTGTCCTGAGTGAGAGGCTGAGAAAGCAAAATACACATTTATTTTTTTTCTGTAGTAAAGAGGGTAGATTCTTTCCCATGAAGACAAGCAAGGGGAGTATGTCCCAATCATAGGAAAGGGGCTTGGGTGCCAAGAGATCTCACTGGGACAACCCAGATAATTCAAGATAATCTTATCACAAACTTAACCAATTATCAACCTTGATTCCATTTACAACTTTTAATTCCTCTATTTCCATATAACATGTAAATGTGTTCTATGGTACAATGGTTTAGGTATGAGGTGTCCCCCAGAAGCTCATGTGTGAGAAAATGCAAGAGTGATTAGATTATAAGAGTTATGACATTTTCAGTGGATTAATCCACTTGAATAGATTAATTGGATGGTAACTGTAAGCAAGTGGGATGTGGCTGGAGGAGGTAGTCACTGGGCGGTGCCTTTGGGGTTTATATCTTGTCCCTGGTGAGCAGAGCTCTCCCTGCTTCCTAGTGTCATGTCCTGAGCTGCTCTCCTCCTCCATGCCCTTCCGCCATGATGTTCTGCCTCACCTTGGGCCCAGAGTTATGGCGTCAGCCAACCATGGACTGAAGATCTGAATCTGTGAGGTAAAATAACCTGTCCTCTTCTGTGTTGTCTTTGTCAGGTCTTTTGGTCACAGTGACACAAAACTGACTAAAACAGGATTGGCATATGGACATCTTTGAAAAACCATTATTTTCCCTACAAAAGAGACTCATCTTGTCAATGTGGACATGAGTGATATTTTGTTTCAGAACCCTGGATATGGAATCAGATGCAGGATCTTTCCTGCTGACTCTAATGTTTATTAGCTATGATCCTGGAAAATTATTAACCTTTCCAATCAATTTCCTCTATTATGGAAATGGAATGATCTAACCCAAAACTGTCCAATACCCTGAAACTGGTTTGTTTCTTTAAAAAAGAATGAAAGGCTTGTACGGAGTTTGCATATACCACTGGACATAGCTACATCTTGCTTTCCATGTGGTTATCTCACTTGTAATGTGAATAATTTCTTTCACTTTTTCATCTGAAAAGTGGATACAACCTCATGGAAAAGTTGTGAAAATCAAATGAGACCATTTAAATAAGGACTCTGAGTGTCATGCCTGGTATGTAGTGAATATCTAACATGAGAAAGAAATTCTCAACTTTATTTAGATCAGAATTTCTCCAACTTTGCAATACTGATGTGTGTGTGTGTGTGTCTTATTGTAGAAGCTGTTCTATGCATTGAAAAAAGTTTAGCAGAATCCCTGATCTCTTTCAACTACATATTGAGATGTGTAACTGTTCACTCCCATTGTGAAAATCAAAATATCTCTGATGCTGCTTAAGGTCCCATGGGGCAAAAAGTTCAATCCCTGTTGAGAATCATTAATCTAGACAAATATGCATTTGATGACTGTATTTGTATAATATTTAAGTTGTACATCAGACTCATAAGTAAAAACATAAACATTCATGTATTTATACACTGTTTATAAATATATAATATATAATGTATGACAACTTTTTCTTTCTCCCTCTAGGGAGTCTGACTTTTTCTTAACTTCACTGTTGGCAGCAGATAAGTATCTGATGTGTTCAAGACCAAAGAGCCCATGTTTAACATCCTATTTAGTTTGGGACATTCTCCCTTTTTCTACTTGTCTACATTCATTGGGAGGCAATTACCACAACACACTTATCAGTTCAACTTAATCCAATGTATGTGTATTCCCATTTTGTTAGAATACAAATCCAAAATAACAGGTGAATGGAGAAAGCTTATCTTTTTCACTAAAACCTATTCCTTCTCCTATTATTAAAAAAACCTCAAACTGTGTCTATCTAAATACAACAGGCACAGGGACACTAGAGCATTCTCAATATTTTAATTAGCCTTATCCTTGAGGAATGGTTGATAATGACTCCAATTTTCAGGTTTAACCCAAAGGAAGAGGCAAATTATGTGCTCTAGTAGGTGAGGAAGGATCAGCCTGGGGAGATCCTCAATTAGATTTCACAAAAATTATATGGATTATTGATTAGATATGCAGCATTAAACTCTTTGAAAAATTCACCCAGCAATGGACTTAGCACATGGAGACATTTTTCTTCCAGCAGTGAGGTAGCCATTGAAATCATCCCTTTGATCAAGAAATTTTTTCTACATTAACCCTACTCCCATGGATTAAAGTGCAAAGCTGAGAATACAGAAATCACTAAAGTATGTGGCACAGCCATCAAAGGTAGAGAAATGGACAGCTGCCTACATGGTCTGCAGGCATGGCATGGTTTCCCAGCAAGGCTGGTAAGGGTGATCCACTGCAGAAGGAACAAATGCTTTCAGCTAATACCAGACTTTCCAGGGTTTCTCCAAAAGGTTTTGTTTTTGTTTTTTTTTTTTGACAACTAGACCAACACAAAATGGTCAAAGAGTATTGGCCACTTGCTTAATGACCTTGATTTTTATATAAGCAGGAACTTCAAAAATGTCCAATCCAAGGTATAAGAGATGATCCAACAGATTGGCAAATGGTGGGTTTATTAGTCAGGGATCTCTAAAGGAACAGAATCAACAAGAAGTATAATTATAAAAAGAGGACTTTTTAGGTTGGCTTTCACAACCAGAAACTGGATAGTCCACAATGGTGGGCTGCAGGCTGAAGAGCTGGAGGAACCAGTCCAAGAGGTTAAAGCCCCAGAACAAGAGGGATAAATGGTGCTATCCTAGTCTGAGACCAAAGGCTTCTGGAGGATCATGATCAGAGTCCATGTTGGAAGAGTAAAGAAGATAGAGTCTGATATCCTCAGAGGATGGCAGCAGCAACCTAGAACCCATTCAAGAAGAGAACCCATTCCTGGAAAGAGTAAGGAACCACCATCAACAGGGTCAAGGCACAATCTACCTTTAATTCAAGATAAGAGACAGACCAGTGTCTAGTGGAGAAATCTCAACTTATCTTCAAGCGAGTGTGCGGCAGACTTCCAGAATAGGACTCGGGAACTGTTCTAGGGTAGGACACAATGTGTGCAGTATAGACTGAGTGTGTATTTAAAAGTGGCTTAAAGTGAGTCTGCTAAAATACAAGCCTGCCAGTGCATCTGCGGCTTCCTTGTTCTTCCAACTTTTATTCCATCCAAGCCACCATCCTATTGGATGGTGCTGCCCACGCTTACGGAGGGTCTCCATTTCGGTTGGCTATCCCACATGCCAATTATTCCTAGACGCGCCCTCACCAACACACCCATAATATTCAGCATCTCTTAATCCAGTCAAGTTGACAATTCAAACTGACCATTATAGGGGTCTGGTCAACAATGGACAGGTGATAATACAGAGCAAGAGGAGAAGCTTTCCTGTTGGTAAAGATTCCCAATAACATGCCCTAATATAGGAAAATTATAGCAGTCCTGGGAAGTAAGGCTGTGTTAGTTGGTGTTCTCCAAAGAAACAAAACCAAAAAGATGTCTATATCTCAATGGTGTAATTCAGTTTAAGCCCAGAGGCCCAAGGACCAATATCACTGATTTCCATGTGCAGGAAGAGATGGATGTCTCTGGCCAGAGAAAGTGAATTTTCCCTTCCTCCACCTCTCTTCTGGTTGGGTCCTCCACAGATTGGACAAGGCTCAACATGCCCTAGTGAGGGAAAAGTTTCTTTACCCAGTCTACTGATTCAAATGCTGACTCCTTCCAGGAAGGGGTTTGTCTTCTTGCACAGACAAATACAGAAATATATTATCAGTTCTCAGGGTATCTTTGAACTTGGTTGACACATAAAATTCGCCATTGAGAAGACATGAACTAGGAATCATGGGACTCAGCCCCAGGATGGTTACCAGGAAAGGACTTGAACTCCTGGAAAGAGAAAGGAACCACCATCAACAGGGTCAAGGCACAATCTACCTTTAATTCAAGATCAGAGACAGACCAGTGTCCAGTGGAAAAATCTCAACTTATCTTCAAGAGGGTGCATGGCAGACATCTAGAACAGGACTCGGGAACTATTCTGAGGTAGGACGCAATGTGTGCAGTATAGACTGAGTGCACATTTAAAAGTGGCTTAAAGTGAGTCTGCTAAAATACAAGCTTGCCAGTGGTGCCATATTCAATCAGGCTCTGTATAGAACGGGTCTATATTTGATGATGCTCCCTCTATGTGTGATGAGCATTTTCCAGGAGAAGGAAACTCTGTTCCCCCATTTAACTTTTAAGAGAATTTATTTTCTAAAACATACATGGCTTTGGGTAGCATTCTAAGTTAATCATCGTGTCGACTTGAGATAAAGCATCCTTCTCTGTATGAACATAAAAATATAGAGATTCATATCAGAGTGGGATTTTTTTGGTTGTTTCTTAAATTACTAGTATTATTCTCATTTATTCAATGGGGAATTCAGGGACTATAAAATAGGGCAGAGTCACTGTATCACCAAATGCATTCTGAATGAAAAGAACCTTTATTATCTCTCCAAGGGAAAGTAACAATGATGAGTATATGGCTGTTTGTCAGGTATCATCTACAAAAGGTCTCCAGACCAGCCTCCTAATAATAATGTAGAAAATCAGAAATAAGAAGCTAAAATGCTAATCAACACAAGAGGAGACCAGAGCTCCATGTGCTGTAGACAAAGAAGATAATGATATGTTGTCTCCAGTGCATTTGCTTGGGAAGCTAACCCTGCATTTTATCCATTGATTCATTGAAGATTGTTTTGTGCCCTCCCCCCCCCCATGGCTGCACGTTGCCAACCAGCCTCTGTGGCCTTGGAAGAGAAGGAACAATGGCTCTAAATCGTCAGCTTCTCCTCGGGGCTCCACAAAAGTCAGGGCTGCCTCAGGATTGAAGGATTGGAAGAAAAGCAGAGATGTGGCATTTGCAGGAGTAATCAAACAAGGACAGATTCAACAGCTGCCCGGTCCTTGGCAAATTTCATTGGTGAGTGAATTCCTGCATAGTGAAGCTGGAGATCTGGGGCACCTGTAGTGGTGCCAGGGATGGTATTCACTGCTGTAGCTCCTTAAAGTGAAGGTTGTGCACCCAGAAAGGCTTTGCCTTAAAGGCTCTGTTTCCAGCCCATGATGCTATCAGCAGGTGGTGGAGCCTTTAAGAGGTGGGGCCTGGTGGGAGGTCTTAGGTCACTGGAGGTATGTGTGCCCATGAAGAGGATCCTGGGATTCTGATCTCTTTCTTTCTTTCACGTACTGGCTAACAAAAAGGGAGAAGCTTCCATTACCACTGCAACCTGCCATAATATTATCGCCTCAACACAGACCCAAAAGTGACTGTCAATCCACCACAGACTAGAATTTCTAAAACTATGAGACACAATTAACCTTTTCTCTTTATAAATTGATCATGTCAGGTATTTTGTTGCAGTAACAGAAAGCTGACTAACACAAGAGGCCAGCCAAAGTTAGCTTGTCTGCTTCATAACCGCGTGTAGACTGGTCCACAGCTTTCTAAGTTTTGTGAATTTGTGGTGTCATGAATATCAGTGATTTTTGTTTCAGGATTCCTCTAGGCTAACAGAAAGACCTCACATTTCTGTCTATTAGATATCATTCCAAACAACTTGAGAAAAATGTATGCAACATTTTAGTAATATTTTTTTTAATTGAGTATATTCATTCAAAAAGAAGAGAAGTGTATTTATATTTCATTCTAGAATGACTACGGCTGTTGACTAATGGGATGTGGCTGTCTGCCTAGCATTGCAAAGCCTGCAAACCTCTGAATCAGGCGGGATCCAGCCCACACTCATTTCCTCTTCCCAGCTGATTTTTCACAGTACCTTTTACACCAAGAGCCCAAACTCAGCTTTGCAAAGATGTGGCACCATTGAAAGGAATGTAGCATGATTTCATGTAACAACTCAGAACGACCTCTAGCAAGGTGCAGGCTGATATCTGACACATGTCAAGTGTTTCTGTCTCCTTCAAAAATATAAGCTATCTCACGATTCCTCTGTGTACCATACGTTCTCTGTTTATTTAGCTACTCATTCTGCTGTTTGCCTTCTGAAAATTTCTACACCCACAGAAAAATGGGTCTGGGTGTGGCTGTATATCAATATAATGTTATTTGTAAACACATCCACATTTTTGCTAAAGCAGGTGTGATTAAAGTCATAGCTAGCTCATGAACCCTGGCATGAATATCTCCCATCTAGTATTTGAATATCTCAGCAGTAAACAGAATGATAAATCTGAATCATTGTATTGAATTCCCATAAAAAACATACTGTAGTATTCACAATGTCTGCATTCTTCATAGAGGACTTGGGGTCAGATATGTAATTTGCTGAACTAAAATGTCTACCCTGCAGTGGAGCTGATACATGAGTTCACAGCTGTCCTTGCCAACCTACAAATCCCCAGTGGTCTCCACTCTACCATATTGAAATGGTGAGCCAGCTTCCTCAAAATTTTTGATGTTCCTCCAGAACATTAATTTCCTTGAGGTAGCTTGAACTGATAAAATTTAAGTGGATCTGGTCATTTCCCTGCATCTCTTCCAGACACTGTCAGGCTACAGAAAGGTCATTGAAGTGAAAGATTCTAGAAATGCAAGGGATATCGAAACTGTAAGTTTTTTTCCCTCTCAAGAATTATACCTTCATTGAATTTCACTTGCTTCTGCAGTTTTCTGCCCAGTACTGTTCATGCCTGGCAAATTTTGCAATAACTATTTTGTTGAAGGACTTCCTGACATCATTATTATTCACATCTTGGTCTCTTCTTTCTCCATAGCACCAGAGTTTATTGATTCTTTGTCATCCATCCATTCTTCATGTGTTGATCACCATAAATTCATCTCTTGGGTCTGTTTACTCCTCTGATTATGGCTTAGCAGATAGGGATGAAATAAATGATCATTCTTTGGAAAGATGAAACAATTTCTCATTCCTGAAAATATTTCATTTCTTTTAGCCTTTTTTTCAAAATCATTGTTTTTTAATTGCTCAGACTCCTAGAGGCACAGAACTAAGAGAAAATAGCAGAGATGGTCAATTGCATGAGAGATCCAAAAAGGATACATATAACTCCAATTAACACTTGAGCATTTTGCTTTTGTAACTCAACAAAATACTGGAGAGACTACCATAATACTCTCTCAACTTGGAATATGTATTTTCTGGATGCACACACAAATTCATGTATATATATCCTAGATCTATACCATAGATGTAAAGATATGATGAATATAGTTACAAGCATATGGTAGATCTAGTTAGGTTTTAGTTTTGTTTTTAAATGCTTATAACTCTGTCTTACATTCATTAATGAAAACTTGCAGACGTATCTTTTCTCGGGTTCTTTCACCATTTCTAAGCATCAAACAAGAACTTCTGTATATAGCAGCAGTAATAACAACCAAACCTCTGCTGAAAGCCAAAGGAAAACTTGAATAAAGGAACAAAATTTGCAATGGCAAATGAGCAATCCCTTTGATTTACTCTGGTTTCATGGGAGACATTGCCTTTAACGTCTTTTTTTTGGGGGGGGGGGACCAGGGATTGAACTCAGGGGTACTCGACCATTGAGCCACATCCCCAGCCCTATTTTGTGTTTTATGTAGAGACAGGGTCTCACTGAGTTGCTTAGTGCCTCATTGTTGCTGAGGCTGGCTTTGAACTTGCGATCCTCCTGCCTCAGCCTTCCAAAGTGCTGTGATTACAGGTGTGTGCCACCGTGCCTGGCTATCCCTTAAAGCATGCTTTGATTGCTTCCAAATATGGAGGTCTTAGGCCAGTGCCAGTGACCATTGCTGAATTAAAATCTTACATTTGTTTGATTTCCAACACCACACAAACCATGTTAGCATTGGATATAAGGCTTTAGTGATAACAGACATCTTCAGAATGCTGTAGGTCCTGACCATGAGCACACATGGCACCTTTTGAAGACTGAACTTGTCCAGGTCAATGGGTAGCTGAGGAATGAAATTTTCTTTGGATTTCTATATTTTTGTGGAGATGGAAATGCCTGGTATGGAGAATCAAATTTGATGCTGATGTGACCTACTTTGGATCAAGACACCTGGGGGGAGAAAAAGAGAAGTTTTCCTTACGTTTGCTCCTCTGAGACCATGCCAATACTGGAACAGGTTAAGTGCAGATGATAAATCTCAAAATCAGCTTGAGGTTTGAGAGGAAATTTATTAATGGCTGTCTAGAAACAAAATCATTTCATCATCACGAATTAGCATGTATTGACCAGCTTTCCTAGAAAATGGAGCTTCAGAACAAAAGAAGAAACACATGTGTCCATCCAGAGGACAAGTGATTGAACTGGTAGGAAGATTTCCTGTTCAAGCTTTAATTTCATTCTCTGTGTCAGCCACTGCTCACAAACAGATACAGGAGACCAGTCCTGAAGTTCAAGGAGCTCTGTCTAGTTGGGAAACAGAAAAGAAAATGGGTAAATTAAATACAGACTGGGGAGATGATGATAAATATTTGCATGGAGATTCTGTGAAAACATGAAAGAGGGGTACAGAGAAGTTATCTACAGGTGATCCAGGGGGGATGCATGGGCTGAAGCTTCAGAGTATGATGTAGCCAGAAAAACACCATTTAAAAATATTCACAGAAACCAGTAAACAGAAATAGAACACAAGAGAATGTCTGTAGCGGGGAGAGGGGTGTGAGTTCATGAAAATTTCCAAACATATAGAAAAATTTAGAACAGCCTATAATAAATCCTCATTATTACATTATCCTATGAAAACTCCCCAAGCATGACTGTGCACAAGTATCTCCTCTCCAAGTACCCCTGACCCTTGCCATATGACATTTTTTGTTTTTGTTTTTGTTTTCTGCTAGGCAAAGTATGTGTCAACTTTACTGGGCTATTGGATGCCCAGGTAGCTGGTCAAATATATTTCTGTTTATGACTGTGAGGGTTATTCCACAATTTGTGGACTGACTAAAGCAGATTGCCTTCCCAATGTAGCGGGCATTATCCAGTCTGCTACATATCTGAATAACAAAATAACAGGATTGTTATTTTGAATTGTATGGAACTCAGCCTCTCTCTGTCTGACTGCTCGAGTTTGAACATCAGTCTTCTTGTGCCTTCTGTGATCCTGGTTCTTAGGACATCACACCTGGACTGGAATATATTCCATAGACTCTGTGGCTCTCAGATCTTCAAACTCTACCAGTGGCTCTGTGGGTCTCCAGATTGCAAATGACAGATTGTGGAACTTCTTAGACTCCGTAATCATCCAAAAAGCTTTTTCACAGCAAAGGAAACAATCAAGAACATGAACAGAGAGCCTACATAATGGGAGAAAATATTTACCACCACCACCTCAGATAGACTATTAATTTTCAGGATGTACAAAGAATTCAAAAAACTTAACACACACACACACAAAACAAATAACCCCATCAATATCTGGGCAAAGGAACTGAACAGGTACTTCACAGAAGAAGAAATTCGAATGGCGAAAAAATGTTCAACATCTCTAGCAATTAGAGAAATGCAAATTAAAACTACAGTGAGATTCCATCTTACTTCAGTCAGAATGGTAATTATCAAGACTATAAGCAACAAGAAATGTTGGCAAGGACGTGGGGGAAAAAAGTTCACTTATACATTGCTGGTGGGACTGCAAATTGGTGTAACCACTGTGGAAAGCAGGAAGGAGATTCCTCAGAAAACATGGGATGGAACCACTATACAAGTCAGTATCTTATAATAAATCCTTTTATATATGCACAGTAGTGCACCACATAGTGATATTTTGGTCAATCATGGGCCACATACATGGTGGTGATTCCATAAGATTCTATTGCCTGTAGAAGTCATTGCCATCTCAGCTCATATAAGCACAACTATGTGTTCATTCTTAAACAATGAAATCACCTGATGACATATTTCTCAGGACATACCCTTGATGTTAAAGAGAAGCATTACTATACACATAGTCTTTGTGTGTGTGTGTTGTGTGTGTGTGTGTTTGTCCTACAGATTCCATTTGGAGAACCCTGACTAATAAATTTACATTGTCCATCCTACTTTTACCAATACCTGAGCCTTTTAATATGAGAATACTGTTCTTGGGAAGTACATCTGAAGACCTGAGACACACTGTCTCCCAACCTTAGAGTGTCATAGAAAATACATGCAGGGCATGGTGGTACACATCTGCAGTGGCTTGGGAGGCTGAGGCAGGAGGATCTCATATTCAAAGCCAGCCTTAGCAACTTAGCAAGGACCTAAGCAACTTAGTAAGAAGAAAGAAAAAAGAAAAGCAAACAAGCTACATATTTAATGCATTTTTGGAAGTGAGAGCTAACATTCTGCAGCAGTTGAGCTGCTAAAACTCTTATTCATTTCATTCAATGTCATATCAGTAAAACTGCTGATGTCCCCTTTCTGAAATGGAGGAGAAAATGTAGTTACTAGCTAGAGTGTTCACTCCTAGGACTGATTGTCTTGATGCCACATCATAATTAGTATGATTTAATTCTTAAAATAACATTTTTAGGGATATTAAGTGGTATTTTAAAATCTTTTTTTTAGTTGTTGAAGGACCTTTATTTTTATTTATTTTTATGCTGTGCTGAGAATTGAACCCAGTGCCTCACACATGCTAGGCAAATGCTCCACCACTGAGCCACAACCCCAGCCCCCAAATAAAGATTTTTTTTATATGTCATATTATAAAAGATTGGGAGGAAAAATGTTGAAATCCCTCCTGGTATTAATTTAGCATATTGTGTTGTCATTACAAAGGTTTTCAAATGTAGAGTTTATTGTAAGTTTTGTGGGATGTTGTGTAATACTGTTCACTGTGTATGATGCTACTGTGGGCAGCTGGAGATGGATCAGAAATGAGACTGGGGATGGTCTAAAGGAATTTTCTTAGGAGCCATCTTCAAAGAAGACTCCCATGTCTGATGAGCAATAGTGAAATATTTCCCACTACAGAAGTGGATATTTTTTCAGGTTACTTGCAATATATCCTTTAACAGCTCATTCAGTGAGAATTTGTTAGTTATTATTTGCTAACCTAGATATTTGCCAGTGTTCCTAAGAAGAAGTGGTTCTTACCTACCTCTCAGGAAAGACTCCCTTGACCTTGAGACTGAATTCATGCTTACGATATTCAGTAGTATTTCCATGTACGGCACAGTGTTCTTTTTCAGAACAGTATGAAGCTTCAGTTTGAATAATTGAACAAAATAATATTCATCAAAACTAATAAATCAAAATAATACTGTGGAACAAGAACAGCTCATCTGTTTATTTTTTGTCAAAATGCTCTACTTTATATGAGTTCTCCATTTACAAAACACATGCATAGAATTGTCTAATCTGTGTTCAACTCATTCCTTAAGATGCTTCTTCCTTTTGCAGAATATGTCTATGTACTGCATAATGTGACATGAGTGAGTGTTATGGAATGTAAAGGAAGATTTTTGCCATTTTTTGAGCCTCCAAGACATTTTTCAGGCTCCAACATGTTTTTCCTTTAATCGGAATTATTGAGTTTAACTCTTTGCAACCCAGAATTTACTGTAAGCAGATAGAATCTTTATTTACACAACTGTTTGTTGAGTGCATCACTGCAAGAGCGAGGAAGCCAGTTTCACAGAGGGAGTAGAATACTAGTTCCAACCGCCCACAGAAAAACCACATAAAATACGGGAAAGTGTTATGTGAATCATGGTGTGCATCACTTTGTTAATGAGAGCGGACAGCTGAAGTATTTTTATGTTCAGCGGAAGTTAATGGCCAAATAAACTATGGGAGATTTTCTCAATTAAATATCTACCTTATATCTTCTATGGAAAATTACCATAAATTCAACAAACATTTGATGTTTCATTGAGTAATGATGGAAAAGATGAACATGGGAATTTGGTGCCAGCATTTAAAGCATACTTTTATGATGTTAAAAGGAAAATAGGTAAACATTGCATCTTACGATTTAAAACTAACAATCAGGCCTCCAAAAAATGGACTTACATCACAATAATTATAATGCTCTTATATCTTTCTGTTTATTTTCCAAATTCTCCTTGTGTGCTTTCCATATTTTAATAATGGTAGTTGAAAATAATAAGTAAAATCTTATAAGTAAAATGTTGAGTACAATACAGTGATATAACTTAAATAAAATCCATTGATAACCTGGTTCTACCTCAACATAGACACTTAATGATGTTCCTCATTTTTCCCTCATTTTGCCTGAACTGGAAGGCTGGTCTCAACTTGTGCATCTCAGATTCTTCATGGTAAAGAAACTCTCTCATACTTTCTGATTTTTTAATATACATGAATAAAGTTCATTGAAATGGAATTATTAAAATATAAAATATTAAGAGAACATTCAAAGTACAAGCCCTGATTTTTAATTCAGTATTCAACTGACATAAAAGTCTATTTTAGTAATCATTTTAGGATAAACATAGGAAAATGAATAAAAATTGTACACATTGAAATTGTGTGTATAGATGATTGACAGTGAATGGCTCTTAAATTCCTTGGTGTTCATATCCAAACTCCAGTTATGAGGGAGGTAGTGACTGTCCATGTGTGATATTTATACACACTCAATGAAGACCAGTTACACCAATGATACCAACATTTAATGTTTTAACGTTAACAGGTGCCAAGTTCTGCACTTCTTTTTTTTTTTTTAATTTTAATTTTTATTTATTTTTCTCAAAAGTTGCATTTAAATACATGTTATCAAACATAACAGAAAAAAAAACAAATTTTCAGAAGCTGTACACACTATTCACTGAAAACATTTGTTGAGGCAAATAGAAAAAAAAAATTATTACAATCATAATTTTTCTAACTTTGCACAAAATTATAAGCAGA
>PVHX01010841.1:0-18493 GCA_004024805.1 Geosciurus inauris | reverse complement strand
GTTGTATTCTCTATCCCAGATTCAACTGAGGATAACTCTGCTCACAGAGAAGAACGTTGACTCATTTATTTCTCTACAAATGGTGGAAAAACAAGTCTCATGGAAATATGTTGATAGGGCTGGAAGAAGGTTTTAGAAAATCATTTCAGCAGCTTTGGGAAATCTCTTTAAATCTCACCAAAAATAAGGCAAACAATGCTGTTTTTTCAAACTTCATTTGTAAACTTTCATCAGTAGCCAGTTTTGAAAATTTAACCTGCAATGTTTTACTTAAATTTAAACTATGCTTTTTTGGGCTCTTTTTAGTTATACATGACAGTAGAGTGTATTCTGACGTATCATACATACATGGAGTATAACTTCCTATTCTTGTGCTCGTACATGATGTGGAGTTTCACTGGTTACGTATTCATATATGAACATAGGAAAGTTCTGTCCAATTCATTCTACATCTTTTGTATTTCATTCCCTCTCCCTTCCCTTCATTCTCCTTTGTCTAATCCAATGAACTTCTATTGTTTCCCCAACCCCCACCTGCCTGTTTGAGTTAGCATCCTCATATCAGAGAGAACATTCAACCTTTGGTTTTTCAGGATTGGCTTATTTCACTTGGCATGATAGTCCCCAGCTCCATCCATTTACCACCAAATGCCATCATTTTATTCTTCTTTACAGATGAGTAATGTTCCATTGTGTATATATGCCACAATTTCTCTATCCATTCATCTATTGAAGGGCACCTAGGTTGGTTCCATAGCTTAGCTATTGTGAATTGAAGGGCTATAAATACTGGTGTGGCCGCGTTACTATAGCATGCTGTATAGTATCGTAAAACTACCCTTTTGATGAAGTCAGATTCCACACATAGAATCCGTGAGTTTCCATGCATAGTTCTTCCCTTCTTAAAAATATTTATTTATTTATCTATTCATCTATCTATCTATCTATTTATTTAGCAGTGCTGGAGTTTTAAACCCAGGGCCTCAGGCATGCTAGGCAAGATCTTCTACCACTGAGCCACATCCCCAGCCCTGCAAGATTCTATTTGTAGTGACATGTACCATTTTAAATGTTCTATCAACTACATAAGGATCTTGGAGACCCTTTTTTGTTTTTGGTACTGGGTATTGAACTCAGGGACACTTGACCACTGAGCCACATCACCAGCCATATTTTGTGTTTTATGTAGAGACAGGGTCTCACTGAGTTGCTTAGCACCTCGCCGTTGCTGAGGCTGGCTTTGAACTCGCAATTCTCTTGTCTCAGCCTCCCAAAGTGCTGGAATTACTGATGTGCACCACTGCGCCTGGCTTTGGGTCCCTTTTTTAGCAGGTGCACAATACCAATAGAGTTACCTACTTCTTTGCTGATTGTTGCCAGACTATGTAATGTGTCCAACAATCTGTACAGTCCCTGTCCATCCAAAGTTCTACCTGTGTGCCCACTGATCTTATCTGTTACTGAAAAATGCTGAATTCTTTCCTATTTAGGAAGGAAAATATTATCATCATTTAAAACACCAAAGATATCATACAAATAGGATAATCCCTTCCTTATCCCCAGAGGACATATGCCAAGACCTCCAGTGGACACCTGAAACCATAGGTAGGACTGGAGTCTACATGAACTGGTTTTTTCTTTACCTACATACCCATGATAAACTTGAACTTATAAGTTAGGTGCAGTAAGAGATGAACAAACATAACTAATCATAAAACAGAACAATTATTACAATATGCTTCAAGAAAATTCATTTGAAAAGTTCTGCATTATTTATGGCTGCAATTTCCCATGTAATATTTTTTAATCACATTTGGCCACAAGTGAGTGAAACCACAAAGTTAAATCACAAATGTGGAATCCTACTCTAAGTCCCAGCAAGTTTCCTATTTTGCAAATGCACTGAGAATATGTCCTCTCAATGTCCATCCTACCTGGGCAATATGGAATGGTTATTTATAATCCTCTTCTATGTTATCATAAAACAGGGAGGAAGACCTCACACACCCTGGCTTTTGTGCATTCAGAATTCTTATTGGGTCAACCAAATACACAGTTTAGGGGAATGGACATTTTTTATATCTCTTCGTTTTTTAGGTCTCTCTGCATGAACAAAGTGAGATATTTTATTTAAACTAATGGATGCTTTTTGGTTTAGAGATGATTCCAGAATGTTTTCCTATTTGCAGCTGTACCCTGAGAACCTCCCCCTACACAATTCTTCATCGCTATATACCATTTGTGGTATGCTGCAACATGTCACATAAAATGCTTGATCTAAGTATCTGTACCAAATAACTTGGGTACAGACCTCAGTGGGTGAACAACACCCACTATGAGGATCACTGGTCTCATTTTCTAGACCAATAATTCTCCTCAATCTGGAACATCACCTTAGGATCCCTTGACAGGACTGCAGGACAGGCTTTGGGGATTATTTAAAGACAGAAGAAATAATGTCTCAAGTTTATGTAAGACAAAGCATAATATGGGGTCTGCACATTATCATACAGATATGTGGTGTGATCGTAAGGGAACTGTAATTTAGTCTATTCACCGAAGTAAATTCACAAGTGGATCAAACATATGAACAAAACATAAGCCATAAAATTAATATAAAGTAAAAGCAAACATTTATATAATCCTAGTAGAAAGGAAAATTACAAAATATGAAGCTCAAATCAGATGTCATCAAGGAAAGAATTAAAAGGCCATTATATTCACTAAAAACAAATACCGGTCAAGAACAATTCAGGTGTTAAACAACAAGTGTGAAAATAGAGGAAATATTTCCAAATTTTGACATGAGTGCCAATATCCACAGTCCAAAGTAAGCTTTTATAAATCAGGAAAGAAAAAATGGACCCCTCACTAAAGGCTTTTATTAAAGAAGTATAAATATTTGAATGTAAGCTCTAGCCAAATAATGTAATTAACCATAAAAAATGTGTGTGTATATCTATGTATGCATGTGTATACATGTATATCTATCTATACGTGTGTGTATACACACACACAGAGTGAGACAGAGAAGGAATTATTTTTTTGTAAAACAAATGCGTGCAATATGTTTAGAAAGAGACCTAAGAGAATATGAAACAAGATGTTAGTAGTGGTTATAATCCTGCTCTATAAACATTATCATGCTAAATGTAATATAAGTGACACAGTTCTAGTTAATTTTCTGCCTTTTATTCCCTCTTGTCTATAATGAGCATGTATTCATTGGATCATTTCAGAGGCATTTGAAAGGCTCTTTACTGGGTTAATGACATTGATCTTTTGCCTCACGGTAACCACCCTCTAGCTGCAAAATTCTTCATGCGTCCACAGGACCACACTGGATGGGTAGTGAGACGGGTACCAAGGGGAGGAACGATGGTGGATAAACAAAGCTCTGTGGTTGTCTGGGATTCCTGTCAATCATAGATATGGGAACCTGGAGATCATAGAAGCAGCTAGCTAGGGATTTAGCTCCTCATGGCTCACAGTGAGCCAGCAGTGATCAAGTAAAATGGGCCCAGGTTTAGGTCATGGTAGTTGATTTAGGCGGGGGGAGCAGAAGTGATGTTCGAGGCCAATACGAAGTATGAATTGGAGGTGTGTTAAGTACAGTGTAGCTGACAAAGAAAAGCCCGGCAAGGGCCATAGCATTCAACAGAATTCTGAGAGAAGACTTCATTGCAACATGCATATCTCAGCCCATGTCTCTTCTATTCAAAATGAAGGAGGAGTCAGTGAGATATCATGCAGCCCTGAAGATGAAGGAAATTCTGAGACATAACACAACATGAATGAGCTAGGAAGTCACTAGGCTCAGGAAAAGAAAACCCAGGGACACAAAGATAGAAGTAAAGGCATGCTTCTACATTTGCAGATTTGATGACCACAGATGGAAAATATTTGGACAAAATCTCGTGTTTGCATTACACGTACACAGATTTGTTTCCTTGATATTATTCCCTAAACAAGGATACCAACTATTGGCATAGCACTTATATCATAGTAAGTATCACAAGTGACCTAGAGATGATTTAAAGCGTACCTGAGGACACGCAGAGCTTACAAATCCTTTACCGTTTTATATAAGGGACTTGGTTGTTCTTGGACTTGGCATCCACAAGGGTTCCTAGAACCAATTGTCTGCAGATATGAAGGGATGACTGTGTTAATTGTATGATTCCATTCATGTGGCAGGCTTAGAGGAGGCAAATCCATAGAGACAGGCAGAAAAGAGAAGGGTGATTGGCAGGAACGGCAGTAGAGAGGGACCATGGAGTTAGAGTGTAACTACAGAGTTTTAGTTTTGCAAGATGTGAGGTGCTCTGGAGATGGATGGTGGGGGTGGTTATACAATAATGTGAGCATACTTAATACCACTGGACTGTACAGTTAATAATGGATGAGTGGTCAAGGTCATGTTATGTGTTATCGCCGTGATTAAAATGCATAAGACGGAGAATGCAAAGTTAAGGAGCACGAAAGAGTTTTCTAAAGCAGCAATTTTGGATATGCTTGCAGTTCTCAACCAGACCACTGAGAAGAAAGCAAGGGTATTTACTGATAGAGTTAATGCATTGCTTTTGAACATAACCTAGTTTAATAATTGATTACAAGTTTATCTAAAAGTCCCCTATTAGTAACATAAGGCAGTGACCCACAATAATACCAAACAAGAAGAAGCATAAGTTCTAAAGACAAAAGCATACCAGGTGGGGAGGAGACATAACCCTAAGAATCATACATGATTTATATGTTATGCAAAATGCACTAAGCTAAGGATGAAAAGGTAGTTCCTAAATGTTTGAGAATTGATCTGTTCCCGATTATCATTGTTAAATGTTTCCATTACACCCTATGACCTAGGGTACCATGCTTAACAGCCTTGAAATTAATCTCTGTTGGAATTAACTAATGGAAAATTAATCTCCACAATAGCACAGCCACTCTACTGATGCTTGTATGTGACTAAACAAGAGTTTGAAGAAAATATTCGTACACTTCTCTAAAACTCGGATACATTTTGCACATGTGTATAACTCCGTCATAGATGAAGCAAGCAATCTGGTTAGAGGATAATTTTGGGATTATTCTGCATAACTTCGATTTTTCTCACTGGGGAATATGGAGACCAGAGAGCTGACCAATCTGCCCAAGCTCACCAACACTCTGGGGTTCCCAGTGTTCCATCCTGTGCTCGGTGCTGTGGCCGTTTCCATGTACATGTGTGGTATCATATTCCATGTCCTACAGGTGTGACCTAGTTGGTATGTGCCATAGTAATGTCTTGTACCTAAACACAAAATTTTATT
Source organism: Geosciurus inauris (assembly GCA_004024805.1). Lineage (NCBI taxonomy): Eukaryota > Metazoa > Chordata > Mammalia > Rodentia > Sciuridae > Geosciurus > Geosciurus inauris. The sequence continues at coordinate 13,181 of PVHX01010841.1, read as the reverse complement.
AGAAAGGGATTGTGTTATTTATCTGTTATTTCTCCAAAGAAGCCAATTAATGGTCTCTAGAAACCATTTTTTTCCTTTTTTTTTTTTTTTTTGGTACCAGGGATTGAACTCGGGGGCACTCCACTGAGCCACATCCCCAGCCCTATTTTGTGTTTTATGTAGAGACAGGGTCTCACTGAGTTGCTTAGCGCCTCGCCATTGCTGAGGCTGGCTTTGAACTCACGATTCTCCTATCTCAGCCTCCCAAAGTGCTGGGAAAACAGCTGTGTGCCACCACAACCAGCTCCATTTTATTTTTTTAACTTTGTCCCAATCCCCTATTCTGCACTCCCATTCACTAACTTTCCCTCAAAGTCAACCTTTCTTTTTCCTTAAGTACTATTTTCTCCTCCCAGATCACACAGCCACTGAGGCAGAAGATTTTCACTGCAATCATGCTGGAACATGTTTGGCTTGCCTTAACTTTTTTCAGGTTCCTATACTACAAGCTGAAGCTCAAAACCTGGCTTTTCAGATCTTCTGCTCTTTGATTGCAAATTGTCAGAGGTAGGATCAAAAATGATAGCCTGAATTAGCTGAACAAAGAGCTCTTTAAATTAATAGCATAAAGAATGTCCACAAAGGTACCAATTTGTTAGCTGAAGAAGTCTTGGATTTCGAGGTCTTTAGCTGTGACATTATTAGTCGAATGCAGGAACTTGAGATTTCAAGAGCTTTCAATGATCTGGGATGGAGAGAGGTCACAGATACCCTGATGGGATTAATGAAGATTTAAATAGAGGTTCCTGCAGCTAGAACAACTACCAGGTCATAAGGCCCACTAAGAAATGGTCATGGATGTATGAAAATCAAATACAAGATGGCTTGAATCAGAGAAAGGCATCTTCTCCGTCCAAGGGGAGGTGTCTTTCAACCTGAGCAACTAAACATCAAAAGCTGAACAGGGTTCTGAGCAGAGATTGTCCTCGGGCTTCAGGGAGGAGAGACAGTCTGGAAGACATGGAGCTTGAAGAAAGAAATGTGCATTGCTGCATCAGGTTCACCTCAGGAAAAGAAGGGTTATGCCTTTGCTTAGAGAGGAAGCAAAATACCCAGAGGCTGGGTGCTCAAGGGCCCCAGCGACCAAAGTAAATATTAGCTCCATGTCAGTCAGTTGAAGTTAGGATTAGAAACAGGCACTGTGACCCTGTAAACATTTTCTTTATTTCTAGGTCTTTGTGGAGAATTTGACATTTGCCTCAGTTGTTGCTGATAAAAGCTTTACTTGGACATTTCCCATCTTGTCTCACACAAGCAAGTTGGATTCCAAAAGGAAATGCTCGGGTCAGAGCTACAGATCAGCTCTTCTAAGATGAACATGGATGGTATGGACGGGGCTACCTTGGCCAGGTGGTCCTCAGAGAACTTTGAGAGAAAATAGATGGTAGGTGTTTAGCGCGGCATGAGAAACAAACAAGCAAAAAAAACCCCCCAAAAAACGAAAAAGGGCCTCATATACCTTGTTATCTAATAAAAGGTCAAGATCAGGTTGCTGCAAAAATAGCTTAGGTAGAATCGCAGCCTTCACTCTTGAGGACAGGGTGGTCACATTGCACTTTGTGCCGGTGAGAACGCACCTGGTGGTGGTAGAACTAATCACTCGTACAAGGGCCTGGACACACCTGCATACGTTCATAAGACACTGGCCACAGTATACTAGAGGGGCTCAATAGGACTATATGGAAGGATCTGAGAACTTTGTTCTTGCAGAAGAAACAGCCTGTGGGAGGTGTCCTTCCTTACCTGAAGATCAACCGTATGTAAGAGTCTTAGACAGACTCATGAGCTGCAAGCGATTCTCCCCACCGGTCTTTGAGATGACAGAGTGGCATCTTAGAAGAGGGAGGTGCCTGTGCCCTTGCTTTCCTAAAGGAGAACCCTCTGGGATCTGACTTAGCTAGAGGAGACTCTGGGATTTCTGTAGGAAGGAGCATAGAGGCTTCAATCCAATGGAAGGGAGCGCTTGCGGGCTGGTGAGAAGCCGTTTGCACAGCAAGTGCCCTAGTTTCAGATTGTGTATTTGCTGGGGGGGGGTACCTTGAGGAAAATGATGGAGGTGTTTTGGGGGTGCAAAACCTTTCCAAGCCACTCCCTGGTGCAACCTCTGGAGGTGGAGCATCTGGAAACCACCCTTGAGGAAAAGAGCAAGAGATTCCAAGCGAGTTCCCATTTTGAAGCCTGGCGTCTCTCATTACTTGTTAGAGGAAAAGATTACACTTGTCTTAAATGAGATTTTTATCATCAAAGGGCTAAGAGGACATGCCAGAAAATTTCACTTGTTCTTTCTCTGGATCCTCTTGTGCCTGGATAAAGCAGAGACTTCTCAATACTGAGTCTCTTCTATGTCTTTGATGGAGAGAGGACTGAACAATGATCACAGAGAGAGAATAGAAAGTTCCAGCCTCCTGGTCACGTGAGGAAAAGGAAACACACTCAGAGCTAGGTACACCCAGCATGGAAAATCCCAGTCTACATCTCCAGTGATAAATCCACCCGCCCCCCACGCATTCAAAGGAACACTTTTTTACTGAACCCGAAAGAAGAAAGAGCCTTCAATGTCCACTATCAGCTGTTTGGCTGTATAAAAATAAAATGGAAGCAGAAATAAGGAAAAGTTTGATGGGGACCTGGATGGCAGTATTAGGCAATGCGAATACCGCCTCTTATCTTCCACACAATTACTTTGGCCACTGTACCCTTCTGCTTTCCTTCAGACAGGAGCAAATTAGCTTCTTCCAAAATAGTAGGCCCTGCAGGAAAAATGACTGGAAGGTCAATAATCAGGAGGCGTATTGACTTAAGGAATAGTCAACTTGCTGAGAGAGTCGATGCTAGTTTTCTTCCCTTGACATGTTTATTAATAATTTAGGATATGGGGGGGAAACAGGATGCCTTCTGGAATTGATGTTGGCTGTGAAGTGTCATATATCACACAGAAAAGTGAAACACAGCCACAAGAGCCAAATGGTAGACTGTGAGATTAATACTGGGTCAGCCATGGGACGGGCAGGGGTGCAATACTAGTATCTAAACCAGTGCGGCTTTAGGTTGCTGGGGATTTTGTTGTAGCTTATGTTTATGGTTGTTTTTAGGTGGTTTATGTTTAATGATCGAAAAAGATGATGCCAGACTTCCCCTCTCCAAACAAACATTGTCTTTCCAAGTAGCCAACTTATACACCCACTACCTCAAATAGTATAAAAATGCCTCTTTGGAAGGGTAGGGCATTTTTTTTCATATATTCCTATTAACCAAATTTTCTACAGAGTCTAGAATGTTTGGAACGATGGAAAAATGTTTAGGGGAAAATATGTGCTTGTATAAAAGAAAGTTGAGAAAATAATTTGGAGTTTACAAAAAAGGGATTCAATAACTCAAACTATGATTGATGTCTTATAAATGGATATGTGCTCCAAAGATACACTAGAATGATATGTTGGGGATACACGCTCCAGACATGTCACTGTGAGTACTGTGCTCCATCCAAGGACACTGAACTCTTCTGTGAGCCAACCATCCTACTACTGGGCGGATACCCAAAGGAAATGAAACCAGCATATCAAAGAGAAACGTGCTTTTCCATGAGATGGCAGAACTGTTCAAAATACCCAAGCTGTGGAATCAACCAAGCTGTCCATCAAAGGGTGAATGGGTAAAGAAACACGATGGAGTAGTATTCAGCCATACAAAATGAAATCCTGTCATTTGCAGCGATGTGGACAAAACTGGAAGGCATTAAATGAAATAAATCAGGCATCAAAAGACATATACCACATATATGGAAGCCAAAAAAAGAGATGGATCACATAGAAACAGAAAATAGAAAGTGACAACTAGAGGCTGAGATCAGAGGGGAGCAGGAAGAGAGGGTGGTTGGATAATGGGTATCCAACCAATTAGAAAATTGGAATCAGCTTTAATGTTCTACAGCCTGGAAGGACAAATACACTTTATAGCAACTTGTTATGTATTTTATAAAGGACTAGAAAAGTCTGAAGGTCTCAAACCTAAGAAATGATAAGGAGACAGAAATACTAATCTCCCTGGTTTGGTCATTACCTATGGTACACAGGTATTGGATCACCACATTGCACCCCATAACTATGTGCGATAATCATGTGGTAATTTAAAATGACAGATTTTTAAAAGTGTGTAGGTAGGAACTGGGTCATTCCAATATTCTGGGGCTTACTGTGTGTGGAAAGCAGTTGTATATCTGTGGGACCCAGACAAAGACAGGGAATGTCCAGAGATCTAGACATCCACCCATTTTGTCTGTTCTGATGTAAAGAGAAGAAAGAGACTTCAGTCCCCAAGTCTAGTTAGAGGAATGCATGGAGACGTGGCTAAGCACCCAATGGCCTCGGAGATGATGCTGGAACTCAGCATTCCAGCTGAGTTTTGTGCTTTGATGGGAAGGGAAGGGAAATGTATTGGCCAGCAGACCTTGAGAATAAACGAAGAGGGAATCATGTCTGAAGAACCAGCTCTGTTTATTTGAGAAATTCCTTGCTTTCAGGCCTTTATACTTGAGAGGCTACAGAGCACATACCATCCCAAAGCCCGTGGGATTGCGCATCTGCACAGGGAGTCCTGGCATCGATCTTATTGGGAACATCTAGCCAGGTCTAAAGAGAGCCTCCTCGGCTTGTCTTCATCCACAATAAAAAAAAAAAAAAAGGAGAAACCTGAGCGTGAATCGAGAGCAGTAACTACATTGTTCTTTATGTTCCTCAATAACATCATCCCAAGGCAGGTCGCTCATTAAGGACAGAATTGACAAAGTCTGCAGTCCAAAAATTGTATTGGAACAAGGGAATGAAGCACAGATTCCAAAGGTGGATGACAATTGAAAAGGCAGTTTGGATATTTGATATTGAACGTTCACTATGTTGTTGGTGTACCTCAGAAGGCTTTTGAAAACTGCAGGAAAAATTTTAAAAGGCAAAATTTGATTTTGTTTCTTGCACTTTAGGGGTTTTGTTAAGAAAGTCAGATCCTGGGCCAACATGGTGAAGATTTGGGCCTAGTTTTTCTCTAGTAGGTGCAGGGTCTCTGTTCTAGTGCCTAAGCCTTTGATCCACTTTGAGCTGAGTTTCGTGCAGAGTGAGAGAGAGAAGTATAATTTCATTTTGTTACATGTGGCTTTCCATCTTTCCCAGCACCATTTGTTGAATGTGCAGGACCGATGTGATTCTACAACTTTTACAATCAGAAAAATGAGAAATTAGACTCCATTTCTGTATGATGTATCAAAGTGTATAAATGCATTCTACCGTCACGTATAACTAATTAATGAAATTTTTTTTTTTTTAAAAAAAGCAAAATTTGGTTTTCCGCTGATGGATGGCAACAGGGTTTGGGAAGAAGGGAACTGCAGGTTCACTCGTCTGCATCCAGTTGGTGCCTTCTGTTCCTGGGGGTGCTTTGGCCTCTCACTCTCCAAGAGTACCCCCATACCTGCTACCTCACTGCATAGCCACTCAGAGCTCCGGGCCAAGGACAAGAGTGGAACCTAGCAGGTTTCCTGAGGCACCGTGTCCAGAACCTCCAGAACCTCATGCAACACCCCATCTGCCACCATCTACTGGTCAAAACTCATCACAAGGTGACCCCAGTGTCAGTGTGCCGGAAACAGATCCCATGTCTTCCGAAGCGGAGACACACTGGGAGGTGCTCTCTCTGAGACGTCACTATGGAAGAATCCGCCATGGTTCTTCTTGAATTGAACATGGAAAACATGACCTGCATCTCTATTCCCCAAATCCACGTCTTAAACCCTGAAGGGTCCCCTTTCATGACATAGTTTCTATGCAGTGGAAAACTAAATCTGGAAGACAAGAGGAAGACCTACAGAAAACCCGTGTGTGTGTGTGTGTGTGTGTGTGTGTGTGTGTATGTGTGTGCGTGCACGTGTGTGCAGAATTTGGTATCCAGAAGTCCAATTTATCCATTGGATTCTTCATTCCTATGTTTTTATTTACTTGGTTAATGTGTTTCAACAAGTGATACATGTATATGGCACAGGATTCAGAGGTAGACAGGGGCATATCTATAGCGAAAACCATCTCCGTCTGCCACGCAGTTTCACCCTCCTAAACAATCCATGCTGCTTTATTTGTGAGAAGAAACATTTGCATGGTCTTGTGCAATTCCTTCTCTAAAAGCACCCTCCAGCCCCAGCTCCTTCAACTGTGTAGTCACCTCAGAGCTCCTTGCCAAGGGACACCAAACACTCAGGACGCAGCGCGCAGCTCCTTGCATCAGGGAGCATTGTGGCCTTTATTTGCTTAGCCACAGACTGCACCCCTATCTGCTGCCTGGAAGATTAAATACCCAAGTGTCAGGAGGAGAAAGGAAAGGCTTGCGAATATACAGATAAGGATCCAGCAGTCTCCACTACAATCCATTCTCCTGGGTTGCAAAATGCCCCGTGATGTAACAGCAATATGTGACAGATTATCAGTGTGGTGCCCCAAGGCATTTGAGAGAGCGGTTTGTAAGGGCCACCTAAGACCCACAGGTTTATTTAGCCAATGCATGATGCCGGTGTATCGTATCACCAGTATCACCATGTCTTCCACCTAGACGCTTGTCTGGGATCCTGCAAAGAGCTTCCCTGGCAGCAGAAGAGTTGGGAAATAGAAGCCAGCTCGTTGGGAGACTTCTGAGAAGGGTGTGGTGTTTGTGACTCATTTCAGCAACCCATTTAGAGCAGAAGCCAGGCTGCAGGGTCCTGAGTCAGAACAGACCAGGGGGAACAAGTGATAGCCAGCTTCGTTAGCAAGTGTAGATGCGAAAGGAAGAGAGAAGAGCTAGAGAGAGTCATAGGATCACAGCAGCGATTTTTTTTTTTTTTTTTTAAATGGGAGAGTCTCCATCCATTGTCAGACTTACCGGTTGCTTTAAGCCAACTTACCAAGATAGTAGAGCAAATTTCCAAAGAGTCACATAAACACCTTTTCCAGTAGAAACCTCTCCTCCTGCAAATATGTACATGCCTCTGTCCCAAGATCAGGAGGTGAGGTGCAGACTGTAGAGAAGGAACTAATCGTCACAGCTAGCGCTGACTGGCTATGCCATTGATGTGGCATGCCACACCTGGACCGGCCTCATTTATTCAGAGTCTGTCAATCACCATGTGGACCCTTCAATAACGTGCCTCTCATATTGAAAAGATCCCATTTCTCCTGGGCTCAGGATCATTCACTGGATGAGAGTGCCAGATCCAGTGTTATTTCCACCCTTACCTAAACACTGGAATCTGTAAGAGCTCTGTCTGGTGATGAGAAAATTTCGTTAGAAATGAAATATATTTGAGAGGCGCGAACAGGGTGCATGAGATAAGCTTTGGGGCCAATTTGGCTAGATTATGATGGCCAAACGCTAGTCTAGGTCTTCCTATGAGGCTATTTTGTAGATGTGATTAATATCACTATCAGCTGACATTAAGAAGATGAGCCTTGCTAAAATGGATGGGCTTCATACAATCCCCTGAAGTCCTTAATAGCAAAAACCAAGGTTTCCTGGAGAGAGAGAAATGCACTCTCGAGACTGTAGCATACAAATCCTGAGTTTGTAGCATGTCAGAGGTCCTACTGATTTCAGACTGGTCTGCTCATCATGTAAGCTGACTCCTTGCAAGTAAAAAGAAATGCATCTCACCCACCCCTATCTACTCATCATCTATATCTATCATCCATTATCTATCTACATCTATCATTTATCTATCTCTCATCTACCTTTCTCTAGGAATGCATGTATCATCTATCTTTCAATCACTTGTCAATCATATCTATCTTTTATCTACCTATTACCTACCTAGCTATCTATCCTCTTGGTTTTATTCTTCTGGAAAATATAAACCAATGCAGTTAGAGCAAAGATACACCCCAACATCACTGATTGCTTATAGGTAAAATCCATGCCTTCAATACCAGTTCTCTTTCACATCACCACTTGACTATAACACCCTGGGTTTCTATCTAGGTAAGCTCTTCTCTTTCTTCTGTGTTCTCCATCTTCATCACCATGGATTTCTCCTGGTCCGCTATCTTCCTTAATGTTGCATGGGTACTTCTATGTGCTTTAAATGATCTCATCAGGCTTGTTCAAATTTATACTCCTTCAAAATTTCACTTTTGACTAAGACAGCACTGGTTCAGAAATACAACACTTCTATAAGAATCACTATTTGCCAGTCACTTCATTATGTCAATTAAGAAGCATAGTTTCTTGTGATCCAAAAGGTGAACAGGTTTTTGCTACATGAGAAAACCATGCTCAGTATAGTGAAGCTAATTTATTATGCAATTAATATCTGGATGTATTTGTATGCCCAAGGATCTCCACTTATCTCTCAACCATGAAGCTATGCATGAACACAAATGAGATTGCCTTATTTACAATAGCTATACCTGATCATTATGTTATTCTAAATTTTCATTTGTACTTTCAGAGTATAACCCATTTGCTAACTCAGATTATTTTTTATTTACAAAAGCATCATACCTCTATGATTTTATCAAATGTTATTTAATAAAATTTAACAGGGATGTGGTATGAGAAAAAAAAGTGTTCATACAAAGATCGCTCCTGCAACTTACAGCTCAAAGCAATATTTGATTATTTGTAATTGTAAACAATAAACTGTTTCAACGTCTACAAATATCTTAGATTATTTCTAAGCAATGTTCCACACCTAGGAAAATCTTTTTTTTTTTTTTTTTTTACTTTTTTCCTATCCTTTTAGTATATGTACTTTAAGTATTAAATGGGAGAATGAGATTCCTAGGAGAGAAAGAACACAGAGAAAATTTAGACATATGAATATTTAATCATCTGAGTAAGAAATATATTACAAAATAAACTGGAAAATTTTATTGCCTCCAAGAGTGTCCTTTTTCTTTTAAAATCTTTTTTTATACATTATTTTTCTTGGTTCCCTGTGCTGCTTAAATTTTCTCTGAGGCTTTTGCAACGATATTGCTCTGCAGATACCTGCATTATGTCATATCTCCAGATCATGAGTATGTAACCATAGCAACCAGTAGTTCAGGTAATGGCTCTCATTTTATATAGATTCATGAGCCCTTAAAGTTAGACCTCTCCATCTTAAACATCTCCACCCTTAAGAATTAGTTATACTGGATATTTTACATGCTACGATCACATATTCTAAATGATGTCCTTGAAATACATATCAGAATTCACACAACACATTGGATAAAAATATATCCTATTTTGAAATGTCAGAAGTGCAAATAGTAAGTTGAAAGAGAAAAATCCATAAAACTCACCACTTGACGTTGGTAGAAACAGAAGTCTGAATTAAACTGCAATTTGCAGATATGCGTGCATTTATTACTTTAGGAATTTGCACAGTACAGAAAGAAGGACTTGGTTTTGCAGAGGTGACATCTGGCTGGGTGATGTGTAAGTCATCATGAATCCTCAATTAGTGAGATCAGCAATAAGGAAACATTGTAGGCGAGGAATATGTAAAGGAGAGCTTTTTCATCTGATATTTGCAGAAGGGTCTTTTCATCAGGGATGAACAGCTGTCTCATCTGTCTACACCATAATTCCAACTGTGTGCCATATGACCCATGAACATGATAAAGATCTCATGCAGCTTCCAAGGGGCATAGATTATGATGCACAGTTCCTAAGGTAAGAATTAACACAAAAATTTGAACAGCAATAATCTCTATTTTTGTCGAGACTGCCTCGTTTTCCTAAATTAATTCTATTAACCCCTTTTTTTGATTATGCATTAGTTTCGAGAATCAGTGTTCAATTCTCCTTGCTTGCTCTATGTTCTCTATATATGTTTTAGTCTCCTTTTTTAATGGCTGTGACCAAAAGACTGAACAAGAACAACACAGAGGAAGAAAAGTTCATTTGGGGGCTCACAATTTCAGAGGTCTCGGTCCAGAGACAGCCGGCTCCATTCCTTGAGGCTTGAGGTGAGACAGAACATCATGGCAGAAGGGCATGGAGGAGGAAAGCAGCTCGGGACATGGTAGCAGGAAGCAGAGAGAGTTGGGCTCACCAGGGACAAAATATATAGCCAAAAGCCACGTCCCCAGTGACCTACTTCCGAAGCCAGCCACACCCTCCCTGCCTGCAGTTACCATGCAGCTGATCTGTATCAGTGGATTAATCCACTGACTAGGTTAAGGCTCTCATAACCCAATCATTTTATCTCTGAACCCTCTTGTCTTAGCTCACTCACACATGAGCTTTTGGGGGACAAGCCATAACAATAGCATACAAGAACACCTCCCGATTCCTGTACCCCTATGTCTTCTCAGAGAAAACTGGGAAGGGAACTGTATCAAACCTCTTTGCACATGGCCTACCCTTGCTTCTGCAGATGTTGTTGACAATCCAACACCTGCTAAAGAGGAACTCACATTTTCTGCAGCTCCATTGTGGGAAGGTCTAAGGTCTGTGTATGTTTCTTTCTGATATATCCCTTTCTGTAAACTCCATTCTGTGTTCCCGTAAAATTTGGCCTCTTGAAAATGGTCAGACAGATTGCATTTGTATGTGGAGAACATTCTGTGGACCAGCCATTTGATCAGGTTCTTTGAGAGTAAGTTTTATCTGTTAGAAACATTGTAAAGACAGTATTTCTCTTACCACCTCCATTTTTTATATATATAGGCAGCCAAAGTTCCTTTGGGTTAGATGACTAGAAATCATCCCAGAGTGGGAAAACCAGAACCTTATTTCTAGGTAATGTCTTAAGAGTTCTCCCAGATCTGGTGTTCACTACCCAAATTCTGTCATTGAAATCAAGTGAAATGAATACCCACTAAAGAATTGGTGAAGGGCTTTCCTTGGTTATAGAAAAGTCCATCCTGTGTTCTTGATGGACCTTCTGGACTGAGGGATCAAGTGACTTTCTATGAAAAAAAAGGAGAAGATCTGAAAATTTTCCCAGATTCTGTGATTTCTTCCCCACATTTTTGCAATGAATTCCAAGCTTCACCATTAAAGATGAATCTTAGAACATTAAAATATTATGTGCATGCTTGAATAGATCACAATGAATTCCACTTTTATGCAAAACTCTATTGCACCAATTAAATAAACAATGAATAAATAAAAGACCTGTAGAGCAGAGGAAGGGCATCAGGGGTGGGAGGAGGGGAGGGAAAGAGGATTGAAAATAGGGCGGATGATGTGTTTTAGTTAGCTCTTTCACTGCTGTGACTAAAAGACCAGACCAGAACAATTGTAAAGGAGGGAAAGTTTATTTTGGGGGCTCATGGTTTCAGAGTTCTCAGTCCAAAGACAGCAGGCTCCATTTATAGGGCTCCAGGTGGGGCAGGACATCATGCCAGGAGAGTGTGGTAGAGGGAAGCAGCTCACATGATGATCCGAGGCAGAGAGAGAGATCTCCACTCACCAGAAGCAAAATATATACCCCAAGGCCACTGCCCCTATGCCCGCCTCCCCAAGCCACACTCTACCTTCAGTTACCACTCAGTTAATCCCCATGAGGGCATTAATTAACTGATTGGATCAAGGTTCTTATAATCTAATCATTTCTCCTCTGAACCTTCTTGCGTTGTCCCACACATTAGCTTTTTGGGGACACCTCACACACAAACCATAATAGTTATTACACATACACATTGAAGAATATGTCAAAAAGATCTCCACTCATGTATAACTATAGCACACTAGTAAAAACATTTAAAAATACACATTTCCCAGTGGAAAGGTGTCTCATTTTCATTAGAGGCTAATTCAAATGCACTGAAAAAAACAAGAATTTTGTTACTGATCAAACTCATCTGAGTCCAGGATTAAATAAAACTTGGCAGGCTTTTATCTTTCTGTCATTGATTTTGTTCCTGTGTGTGTGTGTGTGTGTGTGTGTGTGTGTGTGTGTGTTTGGTTGACTCAATTCCGCTCTGGGAGGGGGACATAATATACATCATATTCATAAATTTATTGGGCTGTGGAGTATCTTGCTTTTCTCGACACAATCAATAGCTGTGGATACATCTCAAAAGATGGTTCCTCCAAAGAACTGCTGTATTATGACATCGCTCTCGATTTTTTCCAAAAGCCCCGATTTAAGTATAAGTAGCCCCCGCAATGGCTGTTAGAATAAGCCAAGGTGCCACCTCTGAGCTCAGGGTTCACCGCCTGCACACTGGAACTGCTGCAGGGCAAGCTGTTGAAATCACTGTTGCCAGATTCTGACTTAATTGGTCCAGGGAGGCAGGGGTGATCTGGAAAGCTGCCCCTGTCCTTCTAATGGGCAGCCAAGGTGGCAGACCCCGGCCTACAAAGGGGGTTACCAGATGCTTTGCAGTAACGTTCCCGACTTGTGGGCAGGTCATTGGAAGGTGAGTGTTGGAACACAAAGGCAGGATGTCCTAAGGACTCTGCAGAGGATGTGTACAGAGCATGGAAACATGGCCACCAAGGAAAACTTAAAACCCTACTTTGACTTTAAGGCTTTTGAGGTTGGAGGGAGCAGCGTTTTAACAGAGAAACTTTAAGAAAAAAAAAAAAAGTTAGGAAGCTATATTTCCTTCCTTCCTCCACTTTACACTTTGGCTTTGGGCTGCTCTTGCCATTTGGGGACATGTAGTAATGTGCACATTTATCTTCAAGGATGAGCATCTGACGAACAGGGTGAGGTTCTCTCTTGCTGTGATTTAGATTGTGCCTATCACGTCGGTGTCAATACACATGCATCAAATACACACCGAGTCCTGGTTTTTAAATTCTAAATGAACACTTGACCTGAGATACATTCATTAAGAATCAGCAGTATGTGCGTCATGGTAATTGTGAAGCCAATTCCAAATTATAGATTTTACTCCTATGAAACTGCATCTCTCAGGCAGGGTGTGAGAGCCACAAATAACTTGCTTTCTGTCTGCCTGTGCATTATTATGTTCATTAAAATGCATTCAATTCTCCTCTAATTTGTAAACACAAGCAAGCAGTCAATAAGGGTCCCTGGAACCTATTTATTCACTTGCTTTTGTAGCTGGTAGGCGATGCCACCTCTCTACAGGAAATGGATGTTTCTTTCCCAAACTTAAATAATTAAAAGCATTTTCAAAAGTGAACATCCATCTTGTTTTCTATTATTTCATTTCCATTCT